>LOJH01020814.1:1206-12848 GCA_001685095.1 Ellobius talpinus | reverse complement strand
TGTGTGTGTGTGTGTGTGTGTTTACATGTGCATGTGCCTGTGTTCATGCGGAGGTCAGAGGACAGCTTGCAGGAAACTCTGGTCTCTTCTCTTCTGTGTGGTTCCTGGGGATTAAACTTGGATCTCCAGGCTTGGGGATGACACCCCGAGTCTTCTCATTAGCGAACAGACTGCTTTTCTGTGAGGTTCTTAGGTAAGCATTGCGGGAGGGAGCTGAAGGGACTGTGGGGGCAAAGGCTGTTTGTCGTGAGTCATCTCACTGCGCTGTTGCCAAAGCCAGTTGACTTTGTGTGATAAGTGGAGCTAATTTCTGCTGTCGCCTCCCTGAGGTCATCTAGTGCCACAGTTTCTGTGCTCTCTTCCATTGGCTTTCCTCCGACTCAGCCCTCAGAAACCATTTACATCAAACACTTCTCTTTATCATCACTTCTACTTGCATGTGTCGTCTGTCTGTCAAAGCTTGTCCTCTATTAAAGGGATTTTAGCTACCAAGGAGGAGGTGGTGAGGTTTGGTTTCATTCAGGGTGGGGATGCAGGGATTCTGGGCACCAAAGCGCTAAGTGGCAGCCCGTTCCCCTTCAGTGGCACTGTATGCCACCACAGTGCATTAGCCCATACAGTAATTGCCCCTTTGTGTCAAAGCAGGTGAGGCACGCTGGAGACATGGACTAGGCAGCCCCAGTTACAATTCCAGTGATGAGTAACACGGTCCCAGTCTGCCTTTCTCCTCGGTGCTACAACAGAACAGCAGACAGCAGGTCGATCGAATTTTGGAGGAAGAACAACAGTTAGATTTAATTTTTGAATTTCTTAGTCACAAGAGAGAAGGGACATCCCATGCTACTGTATAAATCCTCTCTATTTCTCAGGAGTACGACGCTGCTAATAGAGGCTGTGGCCTGGTAAGCCGTGATGAACCTAATGGAACTCCCTGCAGAGATCTTAGTGAATACACTATGAACAAAGATTATTAGTAATTACCAGAATATTACATGTGCTCCTTAATAAACACTTAAGAAGCCCACTAATGAATCAAAGATTAGCAGACCAAAGGGTTTGTAATTACAGAAGACATTAAAAGGATAACTGCGGGAAGATTAAATAAAGATTTTAAGTCACTGTAATTAGTTGATCTTCCTGAAGTAAGATGTTGCCCCTACCGAGTCTGTTTACTTTCTTGCTCATCGGATGAACACAGTCAAAGTCAGATCAAACAGGCAAAGGCATGTCAGAGGGTTTGAAACTGATTTATATATACCCAGCTCATCAGCTTTGGGGAAAGGCCCCCCAAAGCACAGAGTCAGACAGTTTCCCACCTTATGTATTTAATCCCTCTGCTCTACAAAATCACCTGCTGATGGCAGAAACACTCTCTTCCCATGGACAGAGATACTCTAGAGACCCACACTGACTGTCCTCGCAGGAAATGTAGGTGGTGAGGTGCTCACAAAGGTTTAAGGAAAAAGGATAGTTCTCCTAGTTTTTAATTACATTTAGTTATTGATTTTGTGTGCACATGTGTGTACATATGCACAGGTACCATGGCATGTGTGGTACCTTTGAGTCTTCTTTCCTAAGCCCTGGGGAAAGATTCCTCCAAACCCTCATTGATGTCCATACCTTACTTTCTAGTTGTAAGTCACTAGTGAGGGTCATTGTGAACATCTCTTAAAAACTAGTTATGAATATTTTACTTTACTTTAGGATAAATACAATACTATTACATATAACTTTGCCTAGAAACTGCTAAGGTTCAAGAGTTTTCAAATCGTGTAGGAGGGTCATGGATTATGGCTTTAAAACTAACAGAGATTTCCCATCTGTGGAGGGGCCAGGGTTAAGAGTTTGGGGAAAACAAGGATGAATGATACACATATTCATAGAAGAAACACTAGGGAACAGAGCTGAGATGCTAGTAGTTAGCTCCCAAACAGCGTAGAATATGTGTGCCCATTAGGGAGTCCAGGAACTTGGCTCATCCGGGATCTTGGTATTACATGTGCCCTCTAGCCAGCTTTTGGTCCCAGCCTGGCATCAGTAATGGTAGCAGGTCTACCAGGATGGTGGCGTTTGACCCTGGCCCAGCAGTGATTGACAACCGGGGCTCAAAAGTTATGATTGGACACATTTGGCTATGCATTAAATTATTCAAAAACTTCAAGGAAAGAAAATTTCCTTATTATTGCTTAGCCATTTTCTTCTTTTACATCTGGCAAAACAATATACCTGTCTAAATTCCACATGTCTTTACTAGATGCAGGTGCACTGAGCTATGCTTTGGGTTAGCATTTATGAAATTGTGAATAAGACCAATGCATTTCTCTGTTATTATAAAACAGTTTATAATTTGAAGAAATATGCAGCCTGGAGCACTTGTTGGCCTAGATAATTGCTACAGATAAGGTGATGACATCTTGGCAAGGCCACAAAAGAAAGGAAACGCCTCTGTGTCATGTAATTTTGAATATGTTTTTAACAGAGTTTCAAAAACTTATCTCTCTGAAATATCAGATCAGCCCCAATAGCCACATTATATTTTAAATAATTCTCTGTGATCCTAGATATGTCTAACTACAGCTCTTCTCAGGAGCCAGAGACAGTGACAGGCTGATGTTTTGTGGCTGTGCATTTTATAATTTATACTTAATGGTATCTTAAGTATCCTGTAAATGGCTCATCACTTGCCAACCACACATTTTGCTACAATAAACATCTACCCAGTGTCTCAGCACGGTGAGGCATAACTCTTTTTGTCATTCCTTGCATCATTATAAGGTATTTCTAGTATTTACATCCTATGGAAAATGAATTGTGATCAAGTTCATTGTACCAGTTGGAGCAAGTTCTTCCCATTGTTTACGTAGCTTGGCCGGTAGTAACTAAGTGCACTGACAATCTAATTCTAAAACTTATTTTAATGACTGCATGCTAGTTAACAAGTCAGAAGCAAAGGACCGCTGGAGATTACAGCTTAATCTAATAACGCTGAACCACAAGTAATAAAATAGACTAATTAACATGGCTGTATAATTAAAGTGTTCAAGGCATAAACTGGTCTCAATTAAACAAAGGCTTGACTAACATGACTTTCAATTATTTTGTTTTGTAAGACATATGTCACATCAAAACAACAGCAACAATAAAAATCCAACACAAAGTCGAAACAAAACTATGCTTAAAATCAGGTTGCAGTATGACCACTCTGAGTGTACATACACATACAAACATATACACACAATTAATCAAACCTCATATTTAATACCAACCAATGATTTCACAGAGATGCGTTCCCCTCAGCTTTCTTCTTAGTCTAGCCATTGCAGCTGCTCCTTAGCATGCAACCAACTCATACTTGGAGAATGAGGGAAGGATGGATTGAAGATCAGGAAAAAAAATTTACTCGCAAGACAACGAGGACAAAGGAGGTCGCATTAGCTTCAGTCATCAACTATTAAAGTGATCATACTCAACACATTTCATAGTTCCCCAGAATCCAAACATAATTATCTAATACCCACCCCACCAAAGCTATCATATCCCTTCTATTTTACCTCTCCCACCTCCCTCCTGGTCTGCACACTATTGTCTAGCGTCACCACTACCACCTTGTACTTGATGACAGAGAACTGCCGTCCTTAGGTGTCGAGTTCGGCTTGTTGTTCAGGACGAGACTGAAGCTTTTGGTTTCCAGCTGCCATAAAAGTTTTCCAGAACAGAATTAAAATGTGGTCAAATCTGCCGGAACCCCTCACTGGCTCTGGGAACTGAGCCATTTTGTGGAAAGTAATTATTCACCAGAGACTCGGCAAGGGAAAATGTCAGAGAATGCAGAGCCTGGAGACCTGGGAGATTACTGCATTTTATTTTAATGGCTCAAGTGTGCCCATGGTAGGGTTTATTTGGCGCTGATAAGGAAGTTCATCAGGGAAGAAGGATTAAAGAGCAAACGCCTTCTTTGTATCATGAGCAGGGACGCTGGAAAGAAACTCACGGAGTAGAGACACTAATGTTGGCATTTTAGGAAGAAAATGTGCTTATCATGGAGGAGGAAGTTTTATTTTATTTCATTTCAGTTTTACCAAGGTTGACCTTGTAAGTCACTAAGATTTGAATACCTTGTGATCGTTTTTGAATGTGGGGAATATTCAAGGCACATTATAGGTAGACAGGACCATCGGGACAGATATCCTTCTCAGCTCTGAGGACATTTTAAATTGCATTTTCTAACCTCAGAGAATCCTTTATTTAATTTCAGTTTTCTTATAGTGTATGGTTATAATCACTTGAAAAATAAGACAGAATTACTAACTTGGACCTAAAATATCAGACTGGAGGAGCAGGGTCCTCTGAGAGAAGCAGGTTCCTCTAGGCTCTCTCTTGAAATAGGAACTCATCCCCAGGTTAGCGAGTGACCAGCACAACTGTTCCTCTCGACCCAAGCATTTCACTGCTGAGAATAATGAAAGGATAATGTCATGTGCATGTCAGTCACCCACAGGACACTAAGACTTACATCTGGAATACTTAAAAAAAAAAGATCAGTTTTCTAATAACTAGTGTGGGACCGCAGCCTTCCAAGACACTGTTTAATTAATCTGCTTCCTCGCACGCCAGGGCGTGAAACTGTGAGCGGAGGAAGAGCTGGTCACAGAAAGCTGGGAAGGATGGCCGCTTCGTGGGGAGGTTTAGATGAAGTTGCGAGACATGTGTGATCTTTCCAGCTGAGTGGATCAGTATTGACCAGGCAATGTAACAAAACATCTGCCTGTCTACTTCTACTGAACTCTTCCTCACCTCTCATCCACTTCCCTCTCCTCCTCTCCCCTCCTCTTTCTTGAACTCTTTATCTCACTATGTCTTTTTCTCAGTTAAATTGTTCTCATAATGAGTATTCCATTATGTCACGAACCTGTGCTCACAACAGCCCCAGTGAAAAGGGTGAAATTTTATCACTTTAAGATAACATGTTAGAAATCACTTTAAAATGTCTTAGAACTCCAGCGACTCAGGAGATGCATGAACTAACTTCACTCAGGAGCAGGCCTAACCTGTTCAAAGAACATGACAGGAAACTATGTTTCACTAGTTAAATAGATGCTTAATGAGAGGGCACTCACAGTTTGGCAGTGTTACAGGTAGGCACTTTGGCAAGCAAGGAAACATTGTAAGGCAGTTTAAGTCATTTGATTTTTATAAAACACAGATCTGAGTGTAGCTAGCATCTTTTACATAACTTTACATCTTACAACATAATTACATTTAAAAATAACTCTGAATTCAAATTAAAATATAGAGGATTGGGCATCGTGGACAGACCAACTTCTAAACTACTAAGTACTGAACGTAAGATATTATGTTAGAAATTAGAAATGGGACCCAAAGGAGAAGACTATAATGAAGACATGGGGGTAAAGCACCTCTTTCAGATTTCTGGTGGATTGAGTTCTTGGGTCCATCAAAGCTCTCATCACCCCCACTGCACTAATAAGCATAAAGTTATATGGGAGACAGTAGGAGTTTCATCTCTCTCTTTACAAGTAAGACCATATTGCAGAGCACTAGCAAACAAGCGGTATTCCTTAATAGTGAAGCTTATGCACAGCTCAAGCAAAGTAAAATTCACCAAGTGTCATGATGAACAGGGCAACTGAGTGTTAAACTTGGCTCAACTAAATCATTGGCCTCAAAGAAAAAGTGCACTCCAGCAGGAGACACATGTGTGACATGAAAGCATTACTAATAGGCAAGCTACCCTTGCTAGTGACATCTTTGCTTGCCTTTCCTGTAGCACAAAGACAAAGGACCCAACATACCATTCTCAGGTCAACTGGGGCTGTTTTGTTGTTTCTTTGTTTGGTTTTGCTTATTGTTTCTGAGCAAACTCTTGCTCCATAGGCCAGGTTGGTCTCAAATTGTTGATCCTCCTGCCTCAGCCTCCTGAGGGCCAGGATTACAGGTATGTGTGCCACATCCTGCTGGTGGGGGGTCCTTGAGTGAGGGACCACTCAACTGTGCTGACACACAGTGTTGCTCGCTCGCCATCTTGGCTGAGCTTCAGCAGACCAGCCCTCACACTAATGGCCTCATAGTGCTTCTCTGATCCTGTTTACTGTGTAGAGTTTTCTCTACATCCTCCTATTGACAGGCAAGGAGGTCTCCCATATTAGTATATCTGCCTCTAAGCTGTACCTTCCTCACTCTCTGCCTCTCCCACTCCTTAACTCACGCGTTCCTCTGCTATGCTTTCTTCCACCACTTGAAATCAGAAATGGGCCAAGGACCAGAGAACACAATTTGGTCACAGAGCTTAGTGAGGGTCTAAGAGGGGGGCATCCTATGAGCCAGGCCCATGACCATTACTGTCTGGTCTTTTGGATGTTCAGAGATCATTATTGCAAGTGATTGGTTTCTTTGTTCTGGATCAGAGGTACGTGACCTCCGACTATGTTTGAACTTAGCCTGGCAATGAGTTGTGTGTGACCAAAGGAAGGAAACCCAGCCGCCTTGTACTCCTTTGGTACTTGCTGTCCACAGGCTCTGGTGAGCACACACAGATAATGTACCTCACGGTGATGCCATCTCTTGTCCCTCTGGAAAGAAGGCCCACGACTTCCAACTCTGATCCCTTTGGGACCCCTCCACTCCAAGTACTTCATAAAGTGTTCCATAGGCTCCTTGAAGGTGAACGAGAACTAATTCTGATCTAGTTTAAATGGATGGAGCAGACGAAGCTGACAACACATCAAACACTGCTCTCATGCTTGTGCTGTGGGTTATGTTCCAGTTTGTTTCTTCAGATAAAAAGCCTGTCCTCATGTGTATGTGTGTGTGTGTGTGTGCGCGCGCTTGCGTGTGTGTATGTGTCTGTGCATGTGCGTGTGTGCGTGTGTGTGTGCGCATGTGTGCACGTGTGTGCATATGTGTGTGTGCATGCGTGTGTGTCTATGTGTTTCCACTTCTACTTCTGCATTCTGGACTATGTGGTGTCTGCTATTTAGATTCTTGAAGATGTGTGTTTAGACTGACAATTTGAGGAAAATGGGACAATGTCTGTTAAAACCCCTTGATTTTCAGGATGCAGACCGAGTCTCCGTGGCTTCCTGCTACTCCTGGTGGCACTGTACTAGCTTTCTTGGATGGAGGGGAAGAAGACAGAACAAGAAAATAAAAGCAGAAAAAAGAACGGCCACAAAGGATGCTGCTTCACAGCCAGGAGAAAGAGATGCTTCTAGAACTGTGAGGCCCGTGTGTGTCCCAAGAGTCAAGTCCTGGCAAGAGCCATAGGACAGCTGCGGCCCCACACTCTGAAATCTCATTTTCACAAATCTTGATGTAATTTATAGGGCAGTTGGCAGGGGTTCTCTTTTATTTTCATTTTCTTGCAGACAATTATAAATTAAAGCACAGGAGTAGCATAGTGCATTCAATAGTGAAGCCAATGTCTCCACAGCTCTATATGGTGTCCTGAGAACTTTCTGCATGAAGATCGGTCCAAAGACATGTGTTTAGCAGAAGTATTGCTTGTGTTGTGCCAGGTTTGGCTAACTACTAAAAGAATTGAAACCCTAAGGAAACAGCATGTTTTACAGGACAAAAGTATACCTGTTTTTGTCAACTCAAAATAAATGTAAGGGCTGGAAAGATGGCCCATAGAGTGAACTCCTGCCATAAATTCTGATGACCTGAGTTTGGATCTTCAAGTCTCACATACAAATCCAGTACCGGTAACAACACAAGTAGAAACCTGTACCTGTAACAATGCTAGTGGAACCTGTGCCTGTAACAACACCAGTAGAAACCTGTACCTGTAACAATGCTAGTGGAACCTGTGCATATAACAACACCAGTAGAAACCTGTACCTGTAACACCACCAGTGGAAACCTGTACGTGTAACAATGCCAATGGTAACCTGTACCTGTAACAATGCCAGTGGAAACCTGTGCCTGTAACAATACCAATGGAACCTTTACCTGTAACGGCAGTGCTGTGGTGGTGGTTATGGATATAGAGCCATCATCAGGTCACTGATGCTCATTGCCCTGCCCTAACCAACTTGAGGGCCAGTGGGAGGCAATCAAGGTATAGAACAATGTAGGAAGGCGTCTCAATTTGACATCTGGACTTCACATGCTCCCGTACACTTGCTCATGTGCACTGCCTGTATCTATGGGCACACTCACACATTACCACACCTGCAACCATACCACCCCCTCTACAAAATAATAATAATAATAATTTAAGAAGCAAATATAAACAAAAACCCATGCAGTTTATTAAAGTTGATATTTGAAAAATTTGAGACATAGAATTGCTAATAACACATTTTTGGGATTCAAATAAGATATTGAAAGATATTCTAAATCTCAAATTTTAAACTTCCTAGAAGTTTGAAAACATAAGCAGATAGCTTGGGACTTCTTTCCCTTATCAAGGGCTTTGATTGCCAGAACCAATATGTCTGTAACATGGGGAAGAAATGGCTGTTAGAGAAGGTGTGACAAGAAGGTATGGTGAGATTGTCTTTGGGACTATGATATGGAATTACACCAGCATCTATGGCAGAATTACTCAGCTGTTTGACTTCCTCCTCCCCTTGGGCTTGTAATGATATTTTATTTGTATTTTAATAAATAAAGTTTGCCTGAAGACCAGAATGCAAAGCTAAACCACTAGTAGCCAGAATGGAGGTTCACACCTTTAATCCCAGCACTTGGGAGACAGAGGCAGATGTATCTCTGTGTGAGTTCAAGGCTACTCTGGGCTACACAAGATCAATCCAGAAACAGATCCAGGTGGTGGTGGTTCACACACTTTAATCCCAGTATTTGGGATTATTCCTGGGGTTTCCTTACCCCTTGCTCCTAGTGTTGCAGTTTATTCAGATGTCTCTGTTCAAATGATCCAAATTTGAGGGTGTCATCTTTTTTGTGTTGGTTACTGCAAGGTCCTGTCATTGCTAACACTTCAGACTTTTGTCTTTGTAAGCTCTCTGACATGGAATTGCTTAGGGAAGTGGTTCTCAATCTGTGGGCTGTGGCCTTTTGGATGTCATATATCAGATATCCTGTATATCAGATATCTACATTATCATTCATAACAGTTGCAAAATTATAGTTATGAAGTAGCAATAAAATAATTTTATGATGGGGGCCACCACAGCATGAGGAACTATATTAAAGGGTCATAACATTTGGAAGGTTGAGAACCATTGGCTTAGGGGATATTGTCAGTGCAAGAATCATTCAGCAGAGGCCTGAAGAGTCTGTCTGGGCACCTTGAAATAGGACGTCACACCGAATATGCTCATGTTTCCTTGGATAATCATCCTCTTTCCCTCTGTGCCTCCTTAGCTTCCTGCTTGCTGCTATCTGTCACTACATTTCCTTTCTGTGGTCTGCTTCACCTCTGGAAGTCCATTAGGGCTTCCACATTATGTGAGTGATGGAGAACACATAGTCTTGGCTTACTATATTTTGAAATCCAAGTCTTTACATTAAAAGTGAGATTGCTAGGGACTGGCGAGATGGCCAGTGCATATAAGTGTTCTGGGCAAGCTGAGGAGCAGAGTTCAGATTTCTGGAGATCACATAGATGTTGGGCAGGCATAGAGGCCTCCCTATAATTCTAGCCCTTGGGAAGAGGCAGGAAATCCCAAAGCAGGGAGGCTAACCAGAGGAGCCAAAAACAGCTAGCTTCATGTTCAACAAGAGATGCCTTGCTTCAACATAAGTGATCCAGAAATTGTGGAAGGTGCCCAGTGTTGACCTCTGATCTCTTCATGCCTGTATACCTTCATGCATATACACCTTCAATTACACGCACCTTTACACAAGCATGCCCACACACATGAACACATATACACCGACAAACATGTATATTAAATACACACAGAATAAAATGAGAATATTTATTAATACTAAAATAGAGGAAATGTGAAGTAACCACAGAACCATGTTTTGGCCAAAAAGAGTCATAATTTGGATACAATGATTTTGAGATCATTTGAATTCCTTTTAGATTCCAGCAAAAAGAAACTACAAAGAAATATGCAACTGAATGAAGGACAGTTAGTATTGCTTTACACGAGTCGCTTCTTTCATTCACAAGTTTGAGCGGGTTAAGTGACTGGCTTAACCCTGTTTGACACAAAGATTCACAGAGAGAATAAGGCTGGGGAGTGCTCAGACCTAAACTGGACATTCATACCACACTACTGCTCCCAAGGCTCGGGGATCTTTGAGGTAGCGTATAAGAGCCCAGGTGTGGCTGATGATGCCAAGGGTACAGTGTTTTCTAGACACAACAGGGTAGATGCATGAATGAACTCATGGCAATTGTGACAGAATGCCCGAGACCGTCACAAACTCTACATACTTAGGACTCTGCATCTCATTGTAGAGCGGAAGGTGGGCACATATGAAGTCCTGTTGCTACCCGAGGAGCGCTCGGCATTGGACAGCTCCTGGGAGATGGAGAGTCAGTTTCCTTTAATGATGTGACCCTTGAGAAGCTGCTGATCATACACCAGAGCAGGCCCCAGTCGCAAGACCAGCTGAGCAGTACAAACTGGACTAGATGGGGAAAGAAGGAAAACAAACAAACAAAAAAAAACATAGGAATCTCAGAGTTGGGTGGGAGGGGCAGGGGTGGAGAAGGTGATCAGGGAAGGAGTCAGGGTGAGACATACTCAAAATATATGGCAGACAATTCTCAAAGAATGAGTAACAGTGACACTGCAGATAAGGTTATGTAAATATACAGGTACAGTTTATGCTAAGGGATTTCTTTCCACCTAACATTGGATCTTAGTGTTTTAGGAAGGTGTAGGTGATAACAGATGTATTCTTTGTTTTTCTCAAAAAAGGGGGAATGAAAAAGCGCTCTATTCTTCCCCTAAGGGGAAAACATAGGTGAAAGGGGTACATCCACTCAGTACAGTTTTAAAGCTGCTTGCTTTATATGAGCCACCATAAGACCTATGTTGCCAATTACATTTTTAAAGTTTTTTTTATTATTTTTAGTGTGTATGTGTGTGTGCGTGCATGTGTGTGTGTACATGCATGTGTGTATACATGCATGTGTGTGCGTGTGAACATGAATGCAGGTGCTGTTAGAAGATGGATGTGTTGCATCTCTCTGGTCCATTGTTGAAAGATGCCTCATGTGTTCTGGGAATGGAACTCAGGTAGTGTAGGATGTGTTGCTTTCGTTAGTTGAATAAAGAAGCTGCCTTGGCCTTTTGATAGGGCAGCCCTCAGGTGGGCGGAGTAGACAGAACAGAATGCTGGGAAGAAGGGAATTGTGGCAGATGCCATGATTATCCAGCCTGGGGACTGACGCTGGTTAGAATCTTTCCCAGTAAGCCACGACCTTGTGGTGACATACAGATTATTAGAAATGGGTTGAATCAAGATGTGAGAGTTAGCCAATAAGAGGCTAGAATGAATGGGCCAAGCAGTAATTTAATTATTACAATTTCTGTGTGATTATTTCAGGTATAAACTAGCCGGGAGGCCAGGAGCTGGGCGGGAAGCGGCCCCCTCCTCCATACTACAGAATGGCGCCCAACATGGTCGACTAACTCCACGTAAAACCTGAGAGGGCTTTAAAAGGAATTCTAGACATAAATATAGAGTTTAAC
>LOJH01020813.1:9457-20583 GCA_001685095.1 Ellobius talpinus | reverse complement strand
ACACACACACACACACACACACACACACACACACACACACACACACGAAAGCATTCTTCCACCCCTAAAGGCCAGTGAAGAAAATAAATAAATAAATCAGCTGAAGTTACCTGAAATAATATCTGGTATGCAAATTTCAGCTCTACACCAAATAGTCATGACCAGTGGGCAACATGCCATCAGGTTCCATGTATCTCCCGATGTGAACACAGGGCTTAATGGCTGGATCACCATCATGGATGCAGGATACTAGATCCATGGAGCAGAAAGCAGAGAAAGAAGGAAACAGTAGACGTCCTCTGAACAGAGGACATGGGGAATGCATCAGCTTTGCTGATCAGAAGGAATGGGTTTCTCCATCTCGACCCTTCCACCCTTCTCTTTCCATTCTAGCTCCATGGGCACAACCTCTAGTTTCTTCCCTTCTGGCTCGGTCAGTTGCTCAAGGCTGGTTCAGTGGCTTCTTAGGGCGACTGACAATCTTACTATTCTGTGAATTACCTCAGGCTGCCTTGAACGTACTTGGTGGTGGTGGTGGTGGTGGTGGTGTGTGTGTGTGTGTGTGAGATTCTCTTTCAAACCAAAGCAGGCTGCTAGAAAACCCAGACATGAGCCACTGAGACAAATATAAAATATAGGGACTGGAGAGTTGGTTCAGTGGTTAAGAACACTTGTTACTCTTGCAGAGGACCCTGGTTCAATTCCCAGCACCCATATAAGAGCCCACAACCATCACTAATTCCAGTTCCAGAACATCCAGTGCTTTCTTCTAACCTCTTGGGCATTGTGCTCATGTTATGCACACACATACATGTAGATTAAACATCCATACACATGAAAAGAAATAAATCTTTTTGAAACAAAGCAAATATAAAATGCCATAGAAACACTGTAGACCAGCAGTTCTCAACCTGTGCGTTGCGCACCCTTTGGGGGTTGAGTGAGTCCATCAACAGCTTGCATATCAGATACTCGGCATATCAGATATTTACATGATGATTCATAGCTAGCAAAATTACAGTTATGAAGCAGCAATGAAAATAATTTTATGGCTGGGGGATCACCACAACATGAGGAACTGCATTAAAGGGTTCCAGCATTAGGGAGGTTGAGAACCAATGTAGAGCCTTTTTGCCCTTACCAGCCCACAAGTGCCATTTTGCAATATCCCTTACTGAACATGTATGAACTTTACAGAAAAATGGAGCTATAGTAGTGATGGCGTGGGATATCCTCCTCCCGTCTTACTTTGTGGATCTTGATGTTCTCGGGTCATCCTACCACCGAAAGGAGAAATCAGCACTGTTCTCAACCATCCTCTGCAGGGTCCCGTCATCATCTTTGTCAAAGCTGACTCATCAAACTGCTTATTTCATTTGGGGAAACACAAGCAGACCTGCCTATGTGATTGTTAATTAGCAATTGTGTTTACTATTGAGTGAAATATCACAAATATTTATAACTAGATGTACAGACACACATATTCTCACACATATGCATGCACACATGCACACACGCATGCACACGCGCACACACACATGCACACGCACACACACACAATCCTATCTCTCCCACAAAACTCCATCCCTCAGTGTATACATGTGGTGATACCAGCCCTCTTCCCGGTAGTTCTGATGAGCCTGTGATCCTCGTTTGCTTTGCACTGAGTTATTTCTCACTCCCAACCCTGAAAAATTCTCAGATGAAAATCTGCATCTCAAAGATTAGTATTAGAGGGTGCAGCCTGTGGGGTGTGGTCAGGTCATGAGAGTAGTGTTTTCACAAATGCAGTTAGTGATCCATGAAACAGGCCCCAAGAGTGTCTTTGCCCTTCCTGCCATGCACTCAAAGACCGTGGTGTCTATGAACCAGAAGGCGGCCCTTAGCAGACACTGAACCCTCCAGCGTCTGACCTGGGTCTTCCAGCCTCTGGAACGATTAGCGGTGAGTTTCTATTGTTTGTAAGCCACTCTGTTTTGGTAATAGTAGCACAAGTGGACCAAGAATCTGATCATGATGCCATGCATTAACTTATCTTGTTAGTTTGTGTGTTCTCTGTCTATATAGCACATGTAGCTTCTTCTCATGATAGCACAGGACACCAGTGTCCTAATTTGCTGTCTATTGCTATGACAGAACACTGCGGCAGAAAGCAACTTGAGGGGGAAGGGACTCACTGGCTCACATGTTCAGAGCACTCTATCACTGAGAGAACCCAAGGCAGGAACCCTGATGCAAGAACTGCAGAAGAGGCCACGAAGAGCAGTGCTTAGTGGCTTGCTCTCCAGGCTCAGGCTCGGCTGCCTTTCTTACACCTCCAGGGACCACCTGCCCAGGGGTGGCACCGCCCACAAGGACTGGACCCTCCAACATCAATTATTGTTTAGGAAAAAAAAATCAACAGGCTTGTCTACAGGTCAACCCAATGGAAATGTTTTCTCAACTGGAGTTCCCTCTTCCTAGATACCCACTCTAGTGCCAAGTTGTCCAAACACTAACCAGCATGACCACCTCTTATTCCCCAGTTACTAGTAAAAAGATTGCTGGTTCTATGCTGAGTATTCAAGCCTCAGCTTTAGCTTGTAATCTAAAAGAATGTACTTCATTTCCCTGTGTCTAATATTCTTATATGCAAAAAAATTGTTGTACAAAATGTGTTTGCAAGTGCTTTCTATAGGTGATGGTGTGTGTGTGTGTGTTGTGTGTGTGTGCGCGCATGCGCAGTGCAGAGTCCAGGGCTCTGCAATGCTATATAAGTGCTCTACCACTGAGCTACATTCCTAGCCCCAAACATTAGCGATTTGCTTACATGACATGACATGACATGACATGACATGACATGACATCACATCACATCACATCACAAAGCCACCCTAGGAACTTTGCAGTCAAGAACTCTTTGTATACTTCCTGTATCAGATTGAGAATGGGAACACTATTTTTGGATATCTTTCAATTGACAAGTGTTTCAGCTTTCACTTTTCTATCAGTTTGGGTTTTAAGTAGTGTGTTTGTATCTTAAATTTGTGTGTGTGTGCATGTGTGTGTATGTGTGTGCACACATGTGTGTGTGTGTGTGGTGTTGTGCCCATGGAGGCAGAAGAGGGCATCGTATCTCTTGGAAAAGGTGGTTGTGAGCTGCCCAATGTGGGTGCTGAGAACTGAACCCAGGTCCCCTGCAGGAGCAGCCAGTGCTCTTAACTGCTGGGCCATCTCTCCAGCCCCATCAGTGTAGTCTCATAAGCCAAACAACACCAGAGTTAGTAGGAGCAGCACAAAATAAACTCCAATTGAATAAGCAGAAAGCCATAGATCTAAGTGACAGGCTCCAGGTCCCACAGCAGACCGTTCATTTATCTTCCCTGTGATCCATTTTGAGTAGCTGTGTTACCACGTTTCCTAGGAAACAAGCGGTGAGTTTATGGTCTACGAATAGACGTATTCTACTTTCACCCTTTGAACCAACGTGCGTTTTACCCAAGTTTATTAATAGTAGCTTTACTTCTTTCCTATTTTGTGTGTGTTTCTGTGTGTGTGTGTGCACGTGCCTGCATGAGTTTATGTGCACCACATGCAGGTAGATGCCCTCAGAGGCCACAAGAGGGCATCAGATGTAACCAGAACTGGAGCTATAGGTCATTGTGAGCCCCTTGATATGGGGGCTGGGACCACAACCTAGGTCCTCTGTAAGGATGGAAAGCATTCCTAGTCAATGAGCCACCTTTCCAGCCCCAATGGCTGCCTCTCATGAGTTCTTGCTATGCAGTGAGTGGTACACTGGTGAATAAGCTCGCAGGAAAACCTTACTCCTACTGTTTAGCCTTTGTTGATATGTATAGTGCAAATATTTTTCACTGTGATGGTTAGTTTTAAATGTTGGTTTGGTGCAACCTAAAATTACCTGTAAGGAGAGCCCGAACAAGTAGTTGCCTAGAGCAGGTGGCCCTAAGATCATGTTTGTGGGGATTGTCTAGCAGATACTGTTGGGAGCTGTGAACCCCCCAGATCCTGAATTTCTGGTAAACAACTTGTAGTGCTTGCAGCTGCTCTGAGCACGAGACCTTCAGGAGTTCCTGATGGCAGGAGAGTGGTTTCTGGTGCATTTGGCTGGGGCGTGGCTGTCAGTTAAGGATCCCTATATAAGCGGCTCTGGTCCACAATAAAGGGAGCATTCTTGGGGCATTCCTGTTTCGAGGATGACCCGTGTCTCTGTCTGTGTGTCTTTGTGTGTTTCAATCGCCAGCCCCTTGCCCGGTTCACAAACTGTATGGTGGCACATAGAGCGCAGATGGGCGTGGTGCACCGCAGGATACGGCCCTCTGTAGGCAGCACCGTTCCCTAGGCTGGTCCCTTACCCGTCCAAGAGTGAAGAAAGGTAATTGAGTAGCAAGCAGGCAGCATGGATGTGTCCCTTCCTCTCTGTCATGGCTGTGGGTGTGATTTGACTGCTGTCTCAAGTACTGGGACTGGCACTGCCCTGAAAGTATGGACTATAAACCTGGAATTGTAAACTAATGAAAAGCTTTCCTCCCCGAAGTTTCTTTTGGTCAGAGTGGCTTTCACAGCAGCAGAAAAGAAACTAGAACACTCATCATGGGTGATTTCAGACCCCCAGTGAGATACTATAACCTGCAAAAGGCACCCTTCCTTTCCCGTGTCTACTGTAACACATGAGTAAGGCCACTCACAGCTCCTCAAGGAAGGCACTAACTGCCATCGTACTGAAGACAAAGTGGGCTGGATAGACACTCTGTTCAATTTTACATACTACTGTCAGGTCACTTGAATTGAAGCCAAGGTCTTCATGATTCTCAAACCCACATCCTCCCGGAATACCATATTGCTTGCCACTTAGCAGTGTGGGAGAATGTATGGTACAGAGAGTCTTGATTTCTAGAAAAATAGGGTGAGCAGGAATGGCTCTTAAGACCATCCTTGAAATTCATTCAGCTTTGAGAGGTAGGAACTTTATCCCAACCAGGATAGGAGGTTAGGAGGTACCAAGTCACTGGGGCATATGTCTCTGTGAGTCAACAAGTCAGTCACAGAACACTTTCTAGGTACTCAGTGGTACCTGGGTGATAGGCGTGTTATGAAGAGGACTTTCTTACAGAAGGACTCAGGAGGGACATGACCACTCTACCCTTCCAACAGCTACCAGACAGCAAAATGGGCCAATTCTCATGATGCTGTTCTATGAGCAAAAGAACATTCCAGAATATAGCAACTGGAGTGTCAACTAAGCCCTGCATTCTTCCCTTCCTTGTGTTTAAACCAAGGTACAAGAGTGTTCATCTCTAGAACCCCAGGGATTGGTGAATATAGTCCCTGGTGGCTATGCAAAGACCAGAGGCCTTCCAGCACACAGTGTGGTTATTTACTCCTACGACTTGGTTTTCTCGATATGGTACTCAGATAGAGCCAAAGCAAACCAGATAACGGCTTTCCGCACTTGCTGCAGCTGGAAGGTTCTGCACTGTGGAATAATGAGACGCAATGGCAGTAACACCCTGTGCCTGGGTCACACCTTTCTCGGAGGAACTCTAAGCGCTTTGGAGACACGTGACAAGTTGTCAACTGACAGACAACTTAGACAGGAAAAGAGACCTGTGCCGCAAGAAGCCACTTTGAGGATGACGGCTGTTCTAGCTCACAAACTGGCTACACGGTGCCTTTCCAGTCTCAACCAGAAATAAAGGAACCTGATGGGTGGGGGATTCAGTGCAGCCAAGGAAACTGAGACCCCCCTGGTCAACTACCCAGAGAGAATAACACAGTCTGAGACCATCCCCATGCCCAAGTGACCCAGGGACAAGAGGTTATTCACATTTCAGATGTTTGACCCACAGGGACAACTGCCAGCTTTTCCCCAGGAGCAGATGAAGCCTGGGGTCAGCTCAGCAATGTGGAGTCTAGGACTATAACCTGGCATCATCTCCCCTTGCACCTTCTGCGTTGGTTGCCCAGTGTGCGGCCCATCCACAGCTGTGCACAGCCAGCTGCAGAAGTCAAAACCGACAGAGTTTTAGGAATGGGGAGGCAAAAGCCTTTGCTGAGCGTCACATTCAGACGCCGGGGTGTGGTCGAGGTGGAGAGTGAGGCTGGCAGGAGAAAAGGGGAAATGCCACATGGACCAAAGCAACATGGGTACAGAGCTCAGTGGGCAGGGCCGGTCTTCCCACATGCACAAAGGGGACTTTGGTTCTTAGGAGAAGCCTGGACACAGAGGTTTGCTCTCCATCTTCAGAAGAAGAGAAGAAAACAGGGCTCAGAGTAGGTGAGATCATTTGTCAAAGGCCCCCGTGCAACAGGACCAGTTACAATCTCAATCACTCGGATTTCAGATTCAGCCAGATATCAGGAAAAGGACCTGCAAGTAGGCTGGTAGAGAGAGCTTGAGAGACCATTTTCAGGAACGGTAGCATTGCGTACATCATGAGGAACCACGGTGCTGGATCTGCAGGGAATGCTGGGAGAGGGGATGGCATGTCTGGGGGGGTCTAAGAAGAAGATGATGCAGGGAAGTAAATTGTGTGTGTGTGGTATGTGTGTGTATGTGTGTGTGAGATCATTCTAAATTTCAAGTTGGGAGCACTTCAGGTGGGAAGGCTTTGGGGGGCAGTGAAGCAATGCAGGGAACTGCCCCAGGAGTGGCATTTCATCCAGAAGTTTCTACCTGCGCCTTTAGCTGCATATTCTGACGTAGCATATCCTCGGGTTCTCCACCCTATCCCAGGAATTCTGCAGCCTCTTCTATAGTGGCAGCAAGTTCTAGATCTGGTGTCATCTTTGGACACTGAATGGCTGTTGGGCAGAGAACTCGCCAAGCTGACAGATGCCAGCTGCCCAGGATGGAACGCTGGATGGGGGCTTCAGGAGAATTTGGGGAGGTGTGAAGCAGTGTCCTTTGCTTCAGACAAAGCAAGGCAGCCTGTCGCTCCTATTTCATGCACTCCTATAGGAGGATACATGGTGGTCCTGGAAGACTGGGGGTCCACGGTCACCACAGGAGGGGAGCCCTTGGCTTCCAGTAATCACAGCCCCTGTCTCACCCATTGTAGGTAGTGAACTCCTCACCAGCTTCACTGTGGGACAGATTCTTGCCTCAAGAAGAGCTCAGAACTCCCTGGTGGGACAATGCCCAAATTCACTGTTGTCAACTTGGAGGTCTGAGAGCCTCTGGCCGTGGAACTCCCTGGAAGTATCGTTGGCCCTCCGAGAAGGCCCTGGGCTCACTTCTGGGACTTCAGAACAAGGAAAAGTAGCTTATCAGTGCCTAACCTGCTCCATTTGGTTCTAAAAGTTTTAAAAATAAGGGTCAAAGGTAAATTAATTGTTTCAAGGAGACCACCCATTGACTGAAGGCTGCTCTGTCAATCGAAGCTTTAAAGACAGATCCATGAAGGAGATGGGAAACCCCCACTGTCCCACCAGCTGCTCCCCAAGACAACCACACAGAGACTTAATATTAATTGCAAATGCTCGGCAGATAGCTCAGGCTAGTTTTTAGCTAGCTCTTATAACTTAAATTAACCCATTTCTATTCACCTACATTCTGCCCCAGGTTTGTTTACCTCACCTAAGTACTTCCATACTTCCTATCCTGTTTGCCCCGCCTCTCACGGTGGCTCCTCAGACTGCTCCTCCTTCTTCCCAGACTTATCTTAGTGTGGTTCTCCCACCTAACCTTAGCCTGCCTGCTCATCAGCCAATCAGCTTTTCATTGACAATGAGGGCAGTACGTCTTCACAGTGTTCAGAAGGATTATTCCACAGCACCCCACAGCTGCCTACCAACATCCAGCTTTAAGGGGATGTGGGTTTTGGTTAAGACTTATTTTATTTTAAATTGTGGATATGCATGTGTCTATATGCGGGTATCTGTGTGTAAGCAAAGGTGCCCAGAAAGGCCAGAGGCATAGAATCCTCTGAAGCTGGAAGTACGTGCATTTGTAAGCTGCCCGGTGTGGGTGCTGGGAGCCAAACTTGGGCCCGTGCAAGAACAGTCTGTGCTCCTAACCCGAGTCATTCTCCAGTCCGAGTGCCTTTGCCTGAGCTGTGGAGATGGTTCAGTGTGTAAAGCACTTGTCCTGCAACCCTGAGGACCTGACTTTGATCCCCAGAACCCATGTAAATATTCAGGTTTGGTGGCATATATAAGAGAGTATTTAATTTGGGGACTCGGGGCTCCAGAGTTAGAGTTCATGGCTATCATGGCAGGGAGCTTGGCAGTAAAGAGGCAAGCACGGTGCTGGAACAGTAGCTGAGAGCTCACATCTGATGCACAGGAGGCAGAGAGAAGGAGAGAGCTAACTGGAAACGCTGTGGGCTTTTGGAACCTCCAACTCCACCCCTGGTGACACTCGAATCCTTCCCAAACAGTTCCACCAACTGGGGACCAAGAATTCAAATATAGCAGCCTATGGAGGCTACTCTTGTTTAAACCATCACAGTGGTGTACACTTGGGACCCCAGGGTACAGGAGGTGGAGACAGGCAGATCCCCAGAGCTTGCTTCAGGCCAGAGATCCTGTCTCCAAAAAACAGGTGGAGGGGAAAGAATATGATAAAAATGTACAATATGAAACAATTAAATAACAATAATAATAATAAAAAAACAGGTGGAAAGCTGGAGAGACGGCACTTGCTGGAGAAGCTTGAGGACCATTTGACTCTCCCATATCCATGTAAAAAGATGGCAGCTCCACCTACTGTGTCTGTAACCCCAGAGCTCGGGAACCAAGCAAGGGAGACAGGAGGATCACTGGGGCTTGCTGGTTTGCAACCTAGCTTCAGGTTCAGTGAGAGACCCCTGTCCCAGAGGGATGAGGCAGAGCATGACAGAGCAGGACACCTGACACCTTCCTGTGGCCTCTCATCGTGTGCAAAGACCACACATACACACACATGCGCACACACGCACCACCACCACCACCACTAACACCAACAAAAAACCCAAACAGTTTTTTCTAAGGACAGCTCAATCTTCATATTTGTTGTTGCTTTAGCATAGCTGGGGCAGGTGGGAGGGAGGGGGAGAGGCCACTCATGGCTCTGACAGGAAGTTTACTCAAGGCAGGGCAACTTGTATGGAGGCTTGTCCAGGCATGGCTAGATGAGCCCAAATTAGCAGAAGCTATCAGCAAACAGGGCAAAGTCAAGGGGAGATTAATCCAACAGTGCTGTACCAGGGGAACACAGGGAATCTCAAGAAGATGGGGGAGAGCCAGTGGCAGACTCAGGCTCAGGTTGTCTTTAGGGTCACAGTACTGCTATGCCTTCCCAGGCCCTGCCTGATCTAGTCAGGATCCACCTGTATTTGGAGCCACTGTTCTGGGCCCCAGGCTGGTTATCAGCCTCCAGAATCCTGTGGAAAACACGCTCCCTCTCACGTGGGGGTTCTGCCAGTTCCTGTCCCTCTCTTGAGCTCACCTCACCACTCAGATCTGCAAGCTTCTCTTCAAGCCTCTACTTTCCTCCCAGATGGGGACCAGGGAGAAATTCTGGGTGTCATCCTGCAAAGCCAGTGGGACACAGAGTGGGTTAGAGCAAGAAGTAGAATAGCTGGGCATACAACGGCTGGGGGCTGGGGTGTGGGAGATAAGTGGAGAGGTGGGACTCGTGAGAGTGTGTGCATGCTCAGACTTAGGACTCCCATACTAGAGATCCTGCGTGTCCACCCTGGGCATTTACTGCCCATTTGGGAAAATATTTCATCTTTCATGTTGCTTCTGAGTGACAAATACATGCCTGTTGCATTATGCCTGAGTAGTGTTACATCAAAATGTGCCCTCTATGGAGAAAAAAATATATATATATTATGTTTTGGATTGACTTCATAGACATCTGGGAGCGTAATTTAAGTACAAACTATACTCGAGTCTCGCAGTGTTATTATTCTTATTTGATATTTTTTAACCCTAAGAATTTTCCAGCCTGACAGCCAAGCCAATATTTGGGCAGATTTGCAGCTCCCTGGAGCTGAAGCCAACCCGATGTTCTGCCCAAAGGAAAAGGTCCAGAATCCTGGAACTCAAAAGTGACACCCTCTCCCTGACTGTGTCCCTGTCATCACCCATTCCCAATACCTCCAGAAACACTTTGGTTATCCGTGGGCTGGTCTTAGAACCCATGCATGTTTGAGATGCTGCTTGCTTCATGGGTACTCAGCTTGCCCTGTGTCTCCGTGACTTGATCTACTCAGCTCTGGGCAAACTTTCTTCTCTGTTCCCACTGTTCCCTAGGCCTCCCCGGGGAAGAAGAAAGACTGTCAGTGGGTTATCCAATGAGAGGAACCCTAGTTGCCACCACTATCAAGTCCCACCCCTACATCTCTGAAACTGGGCACTTTAAGCATGGAAACCCTGTCCATGGGTGGGTGAAACTAAGAACCCCCAAACTCTGCAACCACAGTGATGTCCAAGCCATCAAATTTCCTTTGAGTTTTTCATTGTTGTGGAATGACGTCTATATGAATATTACACATATGTTTACACATACAGTATGACACCACACACACATCATCATCATCATCATCACCACCATCACCACCATCACCATCACCACCATCACCATCACCATCACCACCAGCACCAGCACCACCATCACCATCACCATCAGCACCATCATCACCATCATTATCATCTCCATCATCACCATCATCTCCATCACCATCATCATCATCATCACCATCACCACCATTACCACCATCACCATCACCACCATTACCACCATTACCACCATTACCACCATCACCATCATTATTATCACCATCATCACCACCACCACCATCATCACCACCATCACCATCATCATCATCACCATCATCACAATCACCACCATCACCATCACCACTATCACCATCACCATCATCACCATCATCATCATCACCACCATCACCATCATCACCATCACCATCATCATCACCACCATCACCATCATCACCATCACCACCATCACCATCACCACTATCACCATCACCACCATCATCATCACCACCATCACCATCATCACCATCACCATCATCATCATCACCACCATCACCATCACCACCATCACCATCATCATCATCACAATCATCATCATCACCACCATCACCATCATCATCATCACCATCATCATCATCACC
>LOJH01020812.1:141-20584 GCA_001685095.1 Ellobius talpinus | reverse complement strand
CCCGCCTCTGTGTCTTGAGTGCTGGGATTTACACACCATGCCTGGCTGTGTCTCACAAATTTCTGTTGTGTTGATCCATTAATTCATTTGCTTGTCACAAGGTTTCTGTTAAATATATAGAAAGGTGCCATGTATAAAAACAAAAATCAGCAGTGAAGCAAATGCTATTCTCGCTTTTTCCCTTATAATCTGGGACGTGTGCTCACTTCTGTAAGATGAGTTGAGCTGGGACCTTCCAGGGGCAGCCCTGGATAGTGATGGAGTTTTGAGGGGGCAGGGATCGAGGGCTTAGGGTTTGCTCGGTGCCCTTAGTAGTTGGTAAATGTTGCCCCATCCATGTGCTGGGAAGAGCTAGTCGTGGATTGTTCTGAGAGAAAGCCAGGTTGGTGTGTGGGCTCTCCTTCGGGAGCCTAGAGCTTATAATCGTCTTTATACATGCTGTGCTCACTGGAGCCATGCATTCAGTTTTCACCTGCCTCCCCAGGCAATTAGGGTTAAGGGCACCTCATGACGGAGAGTCTGCAGCTGTGCCAACAGCCCTTGCGCCTTCCAGAGGAGGGAACGGGGTGGGTCACAGCCAGGGGATACAATCCATATGTGCTTGGAGGTTGTCCTAATTTGGTTCCTACTGCTATGATAAAGACCATGACCAAAAGAGCAACTCGGGGAGGCAAAGGTTTCTATCAGCCTACAGTTATCAGGAGGAGAAGCCAGGGCATGGGCGCACGACAGGAACTCGAAGGCAGGAATGGAAGCAGAGACTGCAGATAGGAACACTGCTCACTGACCTGCTCAGTTTGCTTTCTCTGACAACCCAGGACCACTTTGCTCAGGAGTGGCATCCCCTACCTTCTGTATTCACCATTAGTCAGGAAGATGCCCCCACAGACTGGGGCCAATCTGAGGGAGACATCCTCTCACTTGAGGCTCTCCTTCCCGGAACATGCTAGGTTGCGTCCTGTTGACAGAAAATCAGGCAGGACAGAGGTGTAAGAGGATGCTGTGATGGAGGTGCCGTGAGGCGTGGTGCATGTCACCCATCATGATGCTGTGCTCAGCAGTATTGCACGCTGAATGTGAAAAGGCCGATGGGGAATGGAAATCCTGGGCTCTCAAGTGGCTTTGAAACAGCCTTCGAACCTAAAGATCCAGGAAAGTCATCTCTGTTGTCCCCTGCTGGCCACACAGAAGCAATGCCTGCTGGGTATTCATCTCACTCTCGCCGGCAGGTGAGGTAGACTCAATGTGTGTCTACCTGAGACTCGGCTGCCTTTCCCCTGGCCATGGACAGGGCAAGGTGTTCCGACTCTGGGCCAGAGTCTCTGCTTTGGGATTTGGAAGGGATTCTTTAGGGGGCTATTTCCATTAGGATTTCCAGCCCTGATCAGGAAGTCATGACATTTTGAGATTATGGAGCCACCAAAGAGCTCTGGGCAGTGAGGAGACACTGGGAAATTATGTGTCAGACAGGAACAGTGGTGACCATGTGGGGTGGAGAGAGAGACAGGAAGTCTAGGGTTAGGACAGTGACAGAGGTGGCCATCTAGATGCCTTCCCTTGCCTGGTTTAGTTCAGAAATGACCAACAGGTATGGCTATGAGGGAGGAGAATGGGGCCCAGGGTCCCTATTCAGATGATCTGCCAGATCTGTGCTGCTCGAAGGAATATTCCAGAAGAGCTTCTGCCAACAATCTCTTCATCCCAGTTGTAGAAAAGTGAGCGGCCTCAGGTCCGGCATTCCACGCCCAACAAAGCACCATTGGATGCTTATCCCGCCATGGCAGGGCCAGGCATTTCCTGGTGTCAGGTCAGTGGCTGCCATGTCCTGTTGTGCCGGGTGTCTCTGGGGGAAGGTTGGAATGTCGGGATAGGCCATGAGAAGTCTGGGTCCCCAGCTGTCTCACTGGGGAGGAAGCCCATGGTTATTTTTCAAAAGGTTATTCACTAACCGTGCACATCAAATACATACAGCTCTCATCAAAGAGAAATAAACGGATTTTATTTATTTATTTATTTATTTATTTGCCCGTGGAAACGCACCCTGTTTGGATCTGGGGGGAAGCATTTGGGCAGTGAACAGTGCCGAGCCCAGCTGATGCTCTAGGGGAGGTCTGGGAAAGCTGTCTGGAGGAGCAGAGTCTTCAGGTAAACCCCATGGTGTTCTCTGCATTTCCCGCCATCCCGCCTTAGCAGAATAACACAAACGGCAGCCAGAAGAGACATGGGCTAGGAGCTGGACAGAATTCCAGAACTTGACAGTAAAGGACTCTGAATGGGCCCGGGACGGGCCACTGTCCAGCTCTGGCGAGCCCTCGGGGGAACAAAGAACACTTCCCAGTTACAAGTGCAGGACGAGAGCCTGCTTGCAGTGCTGACTGTTGACTCTCTGGGTGGGTGCCTTGCAAGAAGAAATCGGTAGTTTCCAGTAGCTCATTCCCAATTTGTCCCTGCTCCTGCTCCTTGCTTTCGCTGGACTCCGGATCAGTTGGGAAGCAGTGTGGGTACCCAGGAAGCAAAGCATGGCCTCTCTCTCCAGTGTTTGCTTACGATCCTTTACTCTCACCTGAGCAGGAGTGATCTGGTGAAGAGGGGCGTCGTTATCTAGAGCAGCGGTACCCTTTGGCCCCAAGGCGTGCCCCCCACACCCCCACCCCCGTTCACAGGAAGTTCACAGAAGGACAAGGGATGGCAAGGAGTCAGATGCGCAGAAGTCTGACTTCAGTACCGTCTGTGTTCAATATCTGCTCTCTGGACAGAGATCCGATAAGGGTTGCATTACAGAAGGGCGAAAGTTGTAGGCTGCAGGCTCCAAAGAAGCCTTTTTCTTCTGTTTGCGGGCGGCAGAGTGCATGCCTAAGAAGAGAGGCCGGATCAAGGGTTGGAGATGTGATCAGAGTTTCAGAGAGTCACGGGCCAGGGTGGTGAGGAAAACCCCAGACTCTCCAAGCAGCTCCTAAAGTCAGTGCTCCTGTCAGACCAGAAAGTGTTTTGGAATAAATAAAAAAGCAAAAAAAGACTTTGCATGACTACTCACAAGGTAGGGAAAGCGGAAGTGGCCCTGGGTATTGGTAGTTCTCTGGTACGCAAGGGCCAAGGGATTTTGGAGTTCATCACGAGTCTTTGGACAATGCTATCATGGGACACGCCTGCTCACAAAGGTTGCTTTGTGAGGCTCTCCCAAAGCAGGACACTTGGCTGGAGTAAACTTCACTTCCCTGGGGTAGTATTTCTAATGTTCTTGGCTCCCCAGACACAGGCTGGATGGTGGGTGTTGGCAGAGAGGAACAGGGCAAGCTTGGGTCCCAGCTGTTATCTGATGTAGAAATTTCCCCTTGGGGATGCCCTCTCTAGGGTATTTCCTTCTCCCCTGTGTGGTCTTTAAGACTGGACAGAGCCATGCCCTCAGGGGACATTGCTACGAAGTTAGTGTGGCTGTTCCCCTAGGTGCCCCTAGCAAGGTGCTTTGGTTACCACAACGGAAGCCCTATAGAAATAGTGCCGTGATCCTGATAGTGGAAGTAGAGAAGGGTCTGGATTCCAGCCAGGCCATCGGAGGGTATTGCAGTAAAAAGCCCAAGGCTCAGTCCAGAGCCAAGTCTGCTGGAGGGAAGGTGACCTCTGAGCTGTTGGACCGGGGACCTTCAGCCCACCTGGCTATAATGCACCGTGCACAGTTAGCTGCGTCATGCCATCAGGAGAGACTTTGATTTGGATTTTACAATTGACCTCCGTTGTCCTCCGGTTGGACACAGTGTCTTATGACCTTTCATACTGATGCTTAAATCTGCATAATTCAAGGAAAACACAGCAGTGACTTGGGGGGCTAACAGGAAGGTGTGAGGTCACCTTTGACTTGGTGCTACCTGGTCAGGAAGGGGGCGGGGGTTCTGGTGTCAGAGAGGCAGGGTTGCAGCTTCGGCCATGACGTGGACCGAATGCAGGAATTTGCTTCTTGACCTCCTCTAACATCTTTGGTGTCCTGAGAATAGAGGGGTTTCTTTCTGGTTCTTAGCACAGTGCCGTGTGTATAACAACCATACAGGACATCGCTGGTCTCTTAAGTATTCTTTCACATGTCCTTCTTCCCATCCCCTCTGTGACAAGGTCTCACTCTGTAGCCCTGGCTGGCCTTGAACTTGGCATTCAGTCTGCCTCTGTTTACCAGGAGCACTCTTTCATTTTTTAAAGTATCTTTTTTTAAATTAAAATTCATTTTATGTATGAATGTTTTATCCACATGTATGTGTGTGCACCACATGCATGCTTGGTGTCCTCAGAAGTCAGAAGTGGGCCCCAGCTCCTCTGGAACTGGAATTTCAGATGGTTGTGAACTACTCCATGGGTGCTGGGAATCGAACCCGAGTCTTCTGGAGGAGCAGTCAGTGCTCCTGACCATTGCACCAGTTCTCCAGCCCCTCTGTTTTTTTCTTTTTTTTCATGACAGGATTTCTCTGTGTAATAGCCCTGGCTCTCCTGGAACTCACTCTGTGGACCAGGCTGGCTGTCCTTGAACTCACAGAGCTCCGCCTGCCTCTGCTTCCCCAAGTGCTGGGATTAAAGACACGCACCACCACCCTCAGTTTCATTTTTAATGGTGCTGGAGATAGTGGTCCAGCTGTTCTGAAAGTCTGCTAAGTGCTCTCCCTGCCCAGGCAGAGGTACGGCCAGCTATTTAAGCAACAAATGGGCCTTCGAGACGTCCGCTCCCTCTCTCCTCTGTCTACAGTTTCAGCTTAGGATCGATTCTCATTCGGTTTTACTGGTGTCAGAGAGAGACAAACGGAAACCCCATGGCCCTAAGAAGCAGTGACATAGAGCGAATGAGAGTCCCCAATTTCAACAGCATGCTAGTTGCATTAAGTAGTTCCCTGCTATTAGAAAATGTCTCTTGGGGCTGGAGAGATGGCTCAGAGGTCAAGAGCACTGGCTGCTCTTCTAGAGGTCCTGAGTTCAATTCCCAGCAGCCACAGATGGCTCACAGCCCTCTGTAATGAGATCTGGTGCCCTCTTCTGGCATTTAGGTGTACTTGCAGGCAGAATACTGTATATATAATAAATAAATATTTAACAGAAAGAAAAAAGAAAAGAAAATGTCTCTTATTCATCCGAGAGGTCTGAGGCATCCTACAAATCCAGGCATACTCATGGGAGCATACATAGGCTAAGCTTGAACATCTGGTGAAAATTAATAAAAACTGGCCCTTTTCTTTGACTTTGAAGTATTGATGTAAGCTGATAGGGTGTAGGTGGTGGCACCTGACTGTGTGGCCACCAGTGTCCAATTGAGGACAGACATTCATTTGGAATGTCAGCTTTTCCGGCCACCGTTTGAAAGCCCACCCATTTGTTTACATATAAACTCACCTTTTTAGCCCAACTTAACTGTCACAAACACCAGCCAGTGGAGGGGACAGACATGGTTGTCCTGCTTCGTGTCAGGCCGTGTTTAGTAAGCGGAGTACTTCAATGCCGAATCCTTGCTTCGCTGTCTCAGGCTCAGTTTGCTCCTAGATTCTAAGTTCTGTGAGAGACTGCACAGCTCACAGAGGCAAAGCAAATGAAGGCGTCTCTTGTTTTGTTGTTCGAGGCTGGGGTCTCTGTTATGTAGCTCTGGGTTTATGTAGACCAGGCTGGCCTCAAACTCACAGAGATCTTCCTGCCTCTGCCTCCCTGGTGCTGGGAGCCAAAGCTGTCTTTTCTCTTTTTAAACTGAGAGGTGCATGTGGTAGAACACACCTTTAGTCCCAGCATTTGGGAGCAGAGGCAGGCGGATCTCTGTGAGTTCCAGGCCAGCCTGGTCTACATAGTGAAGTCCAGGGCTGTACCCTGAGACCCTTTCTCAAAAGAAGAGAAAAGCAAAACAACAAATGGACAGTGCTCTGGGGCTTGACCGCAGACTAAAGCATTATCTTCTTAAAAAAAAATCCCTTCTCCTCTCCCCTCCTCTCTCTTTTTTCCTTTTTCTCCTCCCTTTCTCCTTTTTCTTCGTGTCCCAGCCCCTTGCTGTGCATCGTGGTCTTGACAAGGCATCTCCGGGAATCCTTCCAGCAAAGATCAAGAGACCTTGGCCGTGGGTTGAATATAAACGTAAGAAAACCGAGGTGTTCTTTGATGTTTACTTGGTTGGCCACGCCCGCTCCCCCCACTTAAGAACAGTTGCAGCCTTTAGATGAAGGGGAAGAGGAACTGTGCCCAGCTCTGCTGTGGGAGGTGGCGGCCAGCTTCTTTCTGCCTTCCTTTGTCTAGGAGGCGCTTACAAGGGCTCTGTCAGGTGGGCGGGCAGTTCTGTTGATTCTCTCTGGGCTTCACATAGGCACAGACGTTTGGTGGTTTGTAAGGCACACTTAGCAGACTGGGTGACTAGTGAAGAATGCTAATTCTTACAGGAGTCCTGGGGCCTGGTAAGGTTTACTCTCACTTAATTGGCACCTTTAGTTATACCAGGTGTCAGATTGTAAGGCCCACCTTTTAAGGAAGACTGCATCCAGTTCTTGGATATTACAGTGGCAGATGTTGGTTAAAAATCTGTGATTGTCGCCAGGTGTGGTCCAGCACTCGGGAGGCAGAGTCAGGTGGATCGCTGTGAGTTTGAGGCCAGCCTGGTCTACAAAGTTAGTTCCAAGACAGTCAGGGCTGTTACACAGAGAAACTCTATCTTGAAACAAAATAAAACAAACAAGTATCTGTGACTGTCATCTCCACCACCAGCTTGACAAGATCTAGAGTTGCCTAGAGACACGCCTGGGCATTTCTAGAGAGGTTTAACTGTGGAAGGAAGACTCAGACTAGATATGATGGATTGATCATTTGGTGGTTTGGGGTCCTGACTGGATAATAAGAAAAGGAAGAGGGAACTGGAGAGATGGCTCAGAGGTTAAGAGCACTGGGTTCAATTTCCAGCACCCACACGGCCCCTCATAAGCATCTGTAACTCCATTTCTAGGTGATCCAGTGCCCTCTTCTGGCCTCCACAGGCACTGCATGCACACTGTGCACATACATATATGCAGGCAAATCTTACAAAAAATAAATGTAAGACTCTATGGATGTAGCTGACTTCCTTGGGTTGGAAAATATATAACTCAATAAAAAAAGAATCTTTAATTTTTTTAAAAAAATGGGGGATAAGGCAGGCTGACGCCAGCACCCTTCCCTCTTCGCTTCCTGACTGGATTCTGTGACCCACCCCTCCTTTTCTTCCTGCCACCATGTGTTCCCCATCATGATGGACGGTAGCCCCAAAATCATGTGCTCTTCATGCTTTGTGTGTGTGTGTGTGTGTGTGTGTGTGTGTGTGTGTGTGGTTTTTTGAGTCAGGGTTTCTCTGTGCAGCCCTGGCTGTCCCGGAACTCTCTCTTAAAGGCGTGTGCCACCACCGCCTGGCAAGGCCTTCATTCTTCAGTTGCTCTTGTCAGGTCTTTGTGACAGCGATGAGAAAAGTAATGACGCAGCGTCCCACAGGTGAAATCCTCCGCTGGCAGATATCTGTCCCTCACGGCTGTACTTAGTTCTTAGAGGTCTGTGGATATTGTGGTAACTCAAGCCGTTGGTGTGCGCCCCATTTCCATAGATGAGCCTGCCTGGCACACTCTTGGCACTGACTTTCATCCCCTTGAAAATGAAGCTGCTGCTTGGTAGGAGCTCGGCCCAGCTCTGCTTTCTCATCCCCATGCTTTGCCCTCACCCTCCGTTGTGGTTCTCAGATACCTCGTGTGGTTGGCCGTGTCTTCTACGGTTTCTCTGGGGTAGCTGAAGTAGGCTCCTGCCGGCACCAGATGGAGCCCCTTGTCAAATAAGGAAGTAGTGATCACTGCCTTGGTCTGGGGAAGTGCCTTTGCAGGAGGCAGTTGGCATATAGGCCTGGAGACTGGGCCTTGCGAGGTGGGGTGGGGCCAGAGCTCGCAACAACACACATCAAGTTGTAATACTGGATGCCCAGTTAAATTTGCAGTGGGTATGTCTTTGGTATTCCTCCTCCCCTTCTTTCTCTGATGCAATTCAGGGCCTTGCCAGCAGAGGTTAAGTTGGGCCTTCTGCCACTCAGTACCCAGGATAACTTTAATAACTTACAAAATGATTTTTTAGCAGTACTTGGAACATAATGATGATATATTTGGGGCATACTTACATTAAATAGTTACTGTTCACATGAAATTTATCTCATGTTTGATTTGGCAGCTTTATGCTCAGCTGATATCGAGATGGGCTGGGCATAGCTCCAAGCTTACTGAGAAAGGTGAGGGCATGAGATTTAAGGAAGACGGAGGGGAAGGACGCTGAGTCTACCTTTGGACTCTTTAACTTGGCTCCGGTCTCCTTCTTTAGTGATGTGCTTCCTCCATTGGCTCCTTAAATGTGTCCTTCTGTTGTCAGGGTTCTTGCCTCTGGGAGAGCCCTGCCAGGCAATGCTTGATTCTTGGTAAACCCAAACCCCTAGTTTTCAGCTCAGAACCTCACACCCCAAAGTGGGTGCTAGATATTTCCATGTGCCCTCACTGCCGGACACCCGATATCACGATAACGTTTTCTGTTTCATTTGACAGAGTCTCACTCAATAGCCCAGGCTGCCTCAAACTCACTGTCCTCTCTCTTCGGTCTCCTGAGTGCTGGGATTATCAGCCTGCCCTGCCAGCACTGTCTTGATGTAAAAATATTTCGACTTGAATTTAGGACATAATATTTTTATCAGAAATATGCCATCGCCAGTGAGTTCTTGAGAAAAATATTTTCCCAAGTGAACTTCAGCTGGTCTTTAAGTTTTTAGAACACAGATAAGTCCTTGAATGCCAGCTCACCATAATGAAATGATCCATAAGAGAAGGTTATTGACAACCACACTGATTAAAAGGTTTTTTTTGTTTGTTTTTTGTTTTTCAAGACTGGATTTCTCCTGAAGCTCACTCTGTAGATCTACTAGAGATCTACCTGCCTCTGACTCACAAGTATGGGATTAAAGGCATGTGCCACCACTGCCCAGCTCAATTAAAAGTATAGAGTCCTTTATTAATGGCCAGACCAAGAATGGGTCCACGCCTCTGACAAGTCTCTTGGTGCCCAAACTCAGGGCTTCAAGACAAAACGAAAATTACATCAGTGCCTGAGCAGGGAGTCGGGTGGCGGATGGAATCGGGGTGTTCACATTAATGACGGAGTTAGAGTTGCTTGGTAACATCTGCTTTCCTTGCAAGGCTCAGGCATCTTCCAGACACATACTATGTGTGGACCATGGTCAAGGTCATGGGCCATCCCAAACTGTTGCCAAGGTGAATGTCACTGTCGGAGGTGAAAGGCTGAGAAGTGTTCAGGCAGGCACAAAGTAGCCTTGGTACAGGATGGCATTGCCAATATTGTCCTTTGCTCCACTGTATTCCTCCTGAGCCCTGTGAAAATACTGTCCCATGTGGAGCAGGCCTTTGTTGTGTCTGTGGCTTTCTGGGTGGTGATTCGCTTGCTGGCCTGGGTGTGCTAAGGGCTCATGTTGCTTGTTCTCAGTGGCTTTTATTGTCTTCCAGCGCAGAGAGTGTCCTGGTGGGAGCCCAGATGGCAGAGCCACACATGTCTTACTTCCTTTGCTGGCCTGGAACTTGCAATGTAGACCAGGCTGGCCTTGAACTCACAGAGGTCTGCTTGCCACTGCCTCCTGAGTGCTGGGACTGAAGGTGTGTGCTAGCATGTGCTGCAAACTTAGTTATTTCTAATTCTAAATTTAGAATTACTATCGCCCCATTCGGATTGGAGATTTGAAGGGATTACTCTTTGGCTCATCCCTGTTTTCTGTGAGTCACACCAGTAACTGATCACAGCTACTCTCTTCCACATGTGAGGTTCACGACTTGTTAGTCAGGTTTCTCTCTCTGTAGGTGAAGAAAGTCCGAGAAGTACGTCTTGGGCAAAGCATCCTGGCTCTTTTTTTTTTCTTTTTTTCTTTTTCGAGACAGGGTTTTTCTGTGTGGCCTTGGCTGTCCTGGAACTCACTCTGTAGGCCAGGCTGGACTTGAACTGACAGAGATCTGCCTGCCTCTGCTTCCCAAGTGCTGGGACTAAAGACATGGGCACCACCGCCTGGCCATCCTGGCTCTTCTTGTGAGGACCCCAGGACCTAGCTAGGTGTGATGGGGATGGATCTGGTGCCAGATGGCATGCTGTGCCACCAAGAGCCACCGAGTCTACTGGCAACTGCCATGCCTGGTCCATCCATGTGGTGCCTGGGTCCCAATGTGTCACAGCCTCAGGGCTGAGCACTGGGTGCCTTCCTGGCTGTTGGCTACCTGGCGTCTTTCCCGGTGACATTTCACTTTGACTTTTCCTTTGAAGAGGTTTCTGAAGGGAGATTGTTCCTCGTAAAAGTCAACAAAAAAGAGTCGATGATATGCTGACAGACATGTAAGTTAAAAGGCAGGAAGTGAGATGGCTTAATACAATTAGATTGGAGAGGATGGGTTAAAAAATGGGTCCTTGAAATTATTCTTTAATTCTTTAGTCATTTTTCTTTAGCTTCTTAAAGCAGGATGTGGAAGTACACACACTTTGGCAAAACAAATAATGGCGCTTTTGAGCATCCAGACCTCCTGGACAGAGGAAGGTGGCTTCCTGGTTGGGCTTTTTTCTATTTTTCCCCACATTTAGACTGGAAGAATAGCTTCATGGTGGAGCAGGCAGAGCCCAGGCATTTTTTGGTTTTATCTGCCTATGAGGTGTGTGGGGGGCCGGAGATAAATGGTGGCTGCCTTACTCAACTGCTCCCTACTCTTACTTTGTGAGACAGGCTCTCACTATGTAGCTCTGTCGGCCTGGAACTCTCAATGTAGACCAGGCTAGCCTCAAACTCCAAGATCTACCTGCCTCTGGCTTCCCAGGCTGGGGCTAAAGGTGTGTACCACCTTGACCAGCTCCGCCAAGGTGTTGAGACAAGGAATCTTCACTGAACTTGGAGCTCACCAATCTAGCTAGACTGCTTGACCACTGAGTTCTAGGGACCCTTCCTTCCCTGCCTCTGTCTCCGGCATGAGCTGCAGGGACCCTCTGTCTCCAGCATGAGCTCCAGGGATCCTCCCGTCCCTGCCTCTGTCTCCGGCATGAGCTGCAGGGACCCCCTGTCTCCGGCATGAGCTCCAGGGACCCTCTGTCTCTGGCATGAGCTCCAGGGACCCTCTGTCTCCGGCATGAGCTCCAGGGACCCTCTTGTCTCTGCCTCCATCTGCAGCATTGGCTTTTTATGAGCTGGTGATTGACCTCAGTTCCACATACTTGTGTGACAAGCTGAGACTCACAATGGCCTCACAGATAAAGCTTTTGTTTTACTCTATAGAGGCTAGACATCCCAAAATTTAAATATATGAAAATGAAAATTTGGACTGAACTAGGCTGGCCTTATTCATCGAGGCCCTTCTCCCTCCATATACCAAGTGCTTGGGTTAAAGCCATGTGCTACCATGCATGGTGAAACTTTTATTAAAATAAAAAAATATGCGTATGGGTGTTTTGCCTGCATGTATACCTGTGCATCACATGTGTGCAGGGCCCCCAGAGGTCAGAAGAGGGCATTAGGTTCCCTGGAACTGGAGTTACAGGGTGGTTGTGAGCCACGATGTGCGTGCTGGGGGACTGAACTCAGGTCCTCTGCAAAAGCAGTCAGTTCTTTTAACCACTTGAGCTATTTCTCCAGTTCCAGAACTTTCTTTTTTAAAACTGTGTATTTGTTGATCTGAGAATGCTTAAATGATAATGAAGGCCAGATTCCTTTAAAGGGCACACTGGTGTGTCCGTGGTACACGGGCTGTTTGGGGATAGATTAGATTGTTTTCTGATCCTTTCAGGCACCACATTTATTTCTTCTGCAGCTTCTTGGGGCCCCTTCTCTCACTCCTCAACAGTCAGACAGTGCTGAATGTCCAGCACCCTGTCCCCTCCAGGGAGGAGGACTGTCTCCTGTGCTGAAGGAGCGCTGAGGCATGTGGCTCTGCACTGCATGCTCACCCCACATCCTTTCTATGCACCTAGGATTTGAAGCAGCCAGCTAGCAATTTAGCCCCAGGAGAACAAATTACTCACGGGCCTATAAAAGCACAGCACTCTCGAGGCCAAGGTTTTCGGTGCTTGCCCAATCCCCCCACAGTAATTGCAGGACTAGCACAGACAGCCTTCTCGGGGACATTTTTAACCTGTGGACTCTGGGCTCCAATCCCAGACTTATTTATCTTTAGGGGCGGTTCCAGACTCATCTGCGGGAAGGAATAGGTCGCTGCCACCACCTACACAGAGTTGTTCCCATCAACTCCAGACGTCCTACAGCATCACAGGAAGTCATCTGGCAGGCGGGTAGACTGGCGGGTATGCCTTGGCAGCCACGAGGTTCTTTAAGTCATCTCATTTCTCAGGCCCCAGACCACACACATATACATCCTAAGTAGAAGGGTTCCCACGCTGCCCTCACTTTGGAGCTGAAAGCCTAGAAACCGTGTATGTGGCCTTAGTTAGCAAAATGGTACAGCCTTCCTCCATTTTATTCTGTGACCTGACACTGCTCTATGCCAGCTTCGAGCCGAAATTGGGTTTTCTATTCCTGCTGGAATGGAACAGCCCAAGCTGCTCTGCGCAGGCTGGGTGTGTTTATTAATCAGGAGCTCATTTCATGTTCCTGACGCTCTCAGAGCAGACTGGCCATTCTGTGTAATAAAGGACCCTGTGAGTATGGTGGGGAGCATTTGTTGGCTGCAGCTGGGGTCCACCTTTTGGTCTGGAGGGGTGAGGTAAGAGTTTAGACTGAAGTATGTGGGGCAGGGGGCTGCTGGCAAGAGCATCATCCTGTTCCCTGGTGGTGGATGGATCACTCTTAGCCATTCTGTCAGATTTTTTTTCCCATCAGCATTTTAAAATGTGTTGCTATGATGTTCATTGGTTTGAGTGAAACTTGGCGCTTTTTAGTGACTACAAAGTCTTATCCAGCCGTCACTGTGATTCTAGGATTTCTACTATTCACGTCTATGTAACCTGCTCATTGGGTCCTCCTTCCCTTCTCGACTCCCCCAGTTCCGGGCAAACACTAAGTTCTTTCTGTCAGGATTCCAGACATTTCGTACAAACGGACCAACCCAACGTATTTACGATCGGCTTCTTTCACTTAGCATGGTATTGTCCAGGCCTGTCCATGTTGTTGCCTGGGTGAGTACTTCATAACTTTCTGTGGATGAATGATAGCCCACAACATGGAACATTTGTTTTTTTTCCACTTTGGGGCTATAATAAATTTGGAGATGTATAGTTGTGAGTGGAGTTAATCTTCTGTTAAGCTGTTTCAATCCTTTAGGTATGTGTTGGGGTCCCTTCAAGCCTCACGGCCTACAGGGAAATGATCCACATGAGGTGAAGAATGGGTCAGCATCACTTTAGCAGGCACTGGGTCAAAAACTTCCAGAGTCTGGCCTCCCGGGTTTATTTTTCTTACATGTTTAAACATAGCAAAACTCCAGGAGAAAGTCTGTGTGGGGCAGTTATCACAGCAAAGCTTCAGGGGCAGCTGTATTGAAACTCTCTTGCAAAGTAGGAAAGCACCTGTGATCTTTACAATAACAAAGAATTTTATTGGCCGATAGCACTCAGGGTAAGGGCCTGCGGAGGAAGGGTTTAGAATAAAGGTAAGGACGGGTTCTGTTGATGGAGAATGAAAAATACTTGTGACCTTTCTCATAAGGATGGGTTCTAAGCACTGAGAGACAAAACTCAAGATAAGGGCCTAAGTAATGCCCAAGATTTGGGGGGATTTGGGAAGGGTGGCTCCATATACAATAGCAAAAGCTCACTGGGTTGTTAGTGAAGGTCACCAGCCTTCCTGGTGACTGGGACTTGGGTTTCTTCCCTTGAAGAAAACAGGCCTGTGTGTTTAACAGCTCTGTTTGCTCCAGTGCTTTCTCTAAGCCCTGCCTCCTACACGCGGGAGGTTTTAGTTTGTTCTTGAATTATCCGTACTTTTAAATTGCAGTAGAATGTACAGAATATGAAACAGCTTAACCATTTTTAAGTCAATAGCATTAAGTACTTTCATAACGTGTTTTGTTTGTTTGAGACAGAGTCTCTCTACACAGCCCTGGCTGTCCTGGAACTCACTGTGTAGACCAAGGTGACCTTGAACTCACAGAGATCCGCCTGCTTCTGCCTTCAGAGTGCTGGGATTAAAGATGTGCAATGCCACACCCAGCACATTTATAGTGCCGTGACCATCGCCACCGCTATCTTCTGTAGTTTTTTATTTTTACTTTAAAATAATAATGATTATCATTATCTAGTATTGTTTATTAGTAGTGGTATAGTGCTGAACTGCAACTGGGGCTTTAAACCTGTTCACTAACTGAGGCAAGATGCACCAAGGAGTGGCAAGGTGCCCAGCAAGGAGTAAGGAGAATGGTAAGGCCAGGTGCATGGAAAGGCGCAAGAATGGGCGTGGCAAGGCCTGGAAGGATGCTCTGGGCAAGGTGCTAGGTGCTTCAAGGGCTGGTTTTGGGGAGGGAGATAGCAATTGTTCTGCCTGCATCCTGGCGGAAGGCACACTGAGCATGTCCCTAGGCCACTGTCCTTCCGAGGCACCACTCCAGGGCACTGTACAAGTGAGGGAGCCCTGTTTCCAGCTAGTTAGTTTTCTATTGACTTACTCAGGGCCCTGGAAGTTGGCACAAGCAGATCTTGGGGACAAAGGGCTGTGGAAAGTGATTACTGAGGATCTGCTGGAGAACAAGCAGGTGTGGAGGTCAAAGTCTGCCTTGTTTTTTTAGGGGAAGCTTGAAGACATCCTTACGAGTAGCACAGAACCTCCAGCGCAGGGCTCCGCCCTCATCTCTCTCCTGCCTGGAGACACGTGCCCTACCTAGTAAGGTCTTCTGAGCAGCTTCTGCTTCCATCTAGGGAGGTCATCCCTGACCTCTCTGGGTTGAATCTTTGGGTCTGCTGTATCCCCCTCCCCCGCCCCATGTCTCTTTCTTTGCCGATTTGGGCTTTTTTGAGACAGGGTCTTGCACTGTATCCCAGACTGTCCTCAAACTCTCCATCCTCCTGTCTCAGACTCCTGGGTGCTGGGATTATAGCTGTGAGTTACCTTCTTTTCTGCACTCACTTTGTTGGTGATCTGTAGTGTATGTTTTGCATCTGGGTGCCCTGCAGTGTGTGTTTTGTGTTTGTGTATACAAGATGCCTCAGGTTAAGAGCACTGGCTGCTCTTTCAGAGGACCTTGATTCTCAGCACTCAATGGCAGCTCACAGCCACCCGTAACTCCAGGTCCATGGGATTCGGTGCCCTCTCCTGGCCTCTGTGTGCAGTGCACACACATGGTGCACATACATGCACACAGGCAAACACCCGTATACAGAGAACTTAAAATACAAAGAAAAACCCCCAACAGCAGCAACCAAAGAGTAGCTCTCCTCATTATACCCCCACTTTCTCAAGGTCAGGGCTGTATTTCATATTGCATGTCCAAATTCAGGATGGGTACCATTGTCCCCTTGGGCACCTCTTTAATGAGATAATTCTTGATTTTAAAAGACAAACTGTGTAATTAAGAGCTAATTATTCACCCATCAAACAGTTCTTCACTCAAACCTCTTTGAATAGCCTCTTCCCCTGGCAACATTTATCAGGGCAGCTCATCAGCTGCGGGGCAGAGATCTCCTTGCATGCTGAGTGTGAGCACCCGGGGCTGAAGGGCAGAATGAGATGCAGAGAAAGTGTTTGTGGACCCATGACATTGATTCCAAGAAATCCCCCAAGAATACATTTATTAAATTAAAACAAATACTTAACAGATTTATATGCCATCTCTGTCTATCATCAATCAACCAATCTAAACTGTTATAGAGTCGCACTGTGTAGCTCGGGCTGGCTTCTGCCTGTCTATTAATCAATCAATCAATCAATCAATCAATCAATCAATCAATCAGGATTGTGACAGGATCTCACTGTGTAGTGCAGGCTGGCCTTGATGACATAGGAACCATAGGTGCCCAGCTAGGAATACTACTTGGGAGCCACCTGTGTGGCTTACAGGGCAGAGTGGGCACCAGAGATACTGTCTCTCCAGACCTTGCCCACTGTCTGTCTCCGGGGCAGCAGACTCATTCCTGAGCTGGCACCTCTATCCACACTCCATCTTGTTTCATGTACTTGCTTCCTGTCTCATGGTTTGGGGCCATCCAAGTTCCTCAAGGGATGTCACAACGAGGTTTTGGGCTCTTGGGAATACATGCTCATTTACAGATCTTGCTGTGGCTCTTGGGCCTGGGATTTAAGAGTCAGAGTGATCTCCAATCCACTTGATTAGACGTGGAGCACCTTACAGTCCCCAGGTTCATGCCAGGAGGCGTGGCTTCCCCACCTCCCATTGAGGATAACTCTTAGCTGGAACTGTGCTGTGCATTGTAGGTTACTTTGTAGCATCCTTGGCCTCGATCTGCTGGTTAACAGTTAGCCCTCAATGTGTCAACTGAAGATATCTCTAGACATCGACAGATGTAGACAGATGTACATTGGAGGCAATACCCACTCTCCCCACTCCCACTTCTTCTATTTTCAGCCATTGTTTGATTTTTGCTCAGGGGTAAGACTCTCTCTCCTTCATGGGCCTTTTCCAGTGTTCAGCAAGAAAGTGCAATGAAGCCCCTGGCTCAAGGATTTTATGTCTTGAAGGATGAATTGTCAAATTTGGAGCCAAGTGATCTTGGTCCAGAGTGGACTGGGGTAATTTATTGAAGGCCCGAGGCTAGGATCTATATCTCGCCATTCTGTGTTGACCAAGCTTCCTTTTGACTGTCAGTTTTACAGGCTGGTTTCCCTGGCTTCCTCAGCTAGCTCTCTTCCACAGTGCAGGCACACAGCCCCATGGAGAGGTAGCCTACTGAGGCAGAAACACATGAGGAGCAAAACTCTCCATTCACGGCTTCACAGCAAAAGAAGGACCTGTGTCCCACTGCCCCCTTCAAGGACACGCCCTCCGAATCCCTACTCCCGCTTGTCCCCACCTCTTAACGGTTCCACCATCTCCCAATAGCCTGTAGGCTGAGGAACAAACCTTTACCGAGTGGGCCTCTGGGGAACAGTGAAGAGGAAAACGATGACATGACTGTTTCCAAACTGAAGGACGGAGGGGATTTCCCTGGATCCTGTGACCCAGCAATGGCTACCTCTGCGCAGGAAGACTGTGTGAGTCAGTGGTCAGAGCGGACCAGAGAGGGACATGGCAGGTTTGATGCACTTAAGAACTCAGAGCAGCTGAGCGGGCTGCACAAGATCGAGCTAGTCCACACGTCAGCATGGAGGAGGAAGGGGGACTCATGAGCCCTCCCGCCTAGCTGAGGAGCTATGGACAACTGATGTCTTCTGGGGGAGGGACTGCCAGTTTTCATTAAGGGTGTGGCTCCTCCTAGGTCAGCCACACTCCAGTGCGGNGGGGGTTCTCGATTCCTAATGCTGCGGCCTTTTAATACAGTTCCTCATGTCGTGGTGACCCCCAACCATAAAACTGTTTTTGTTGCTACTTCATAACTAGTTTTGCTACTGTTATAAGTCATAATGTAAATATCTGTGTTTTCCAATAGACTTAGGGGACCCCTGTGAAAGGGTCGTTGAACCCCCAAAGTGGTCAAGATCTGTAGGTTGAGAACTGCTGCTCAAGTGGATGGTTCCACACCCAGGAGCGTATGGGAAGCGCAAAATGGAATTGATGGGTTATTTAAAAAAATGGCACAAGGGTCAAGGGTCGGGGGTGGCTCTGGGAGGAGTTAAGAAGAGTTGGAGGTAACTATGATCAAAATACATCATATGAAATTCTCAAGAAATTTTACAAGAAAAAAGATGGACCCTTAGCATGCCTGTCAGCACGGTCTTGAGATGAACAGTGGTCACTAGCTTCCCAGCACGTGGGCTACGGGTTCCATATGCGTTTGCAGAGTCCTGCCGTGCTAATAGGGAAGATCTGACTCCTGACTTAGAAGTTGGGCAGGCCGATCTGCTCGCTAATACTTGGGTACATAGTTCCCCTGGGTGGGCCAGTGTCCACTCTGTATGTGCATGACCACATGTTCACAGCCTCCTCACCCCCGGAGGCCCTGGAGGATGCTGCTTAAATGCTGCCTGCTTTGCCATAACATAATTGGTGCTGAATTCTTTGGGTATTAGGTGTATGGTATTTTTTATTCTGCTTTTAACAAAGGAATTTGCAAGTCTGGAAAATCAGATTGAGTTGGTTGGAGCATTTCTTGGATTAGGAAAAGCGGTCCTAATGAATTTATTCACAATGCATTCCAAGCCACTAATCCCAGTAGGTTCACCCTGGATTAATGCATGTCATGCATTTTCTTTCGCTTTAATTTAGCATTAATTGTTTTATATACTATAGCAGAAAAATGTGCCCTGAGCAAGCTTCCTAAACAGCTATTTGAGCCTCCCCTCCTCTACCCTTTCTCCTTTCTTTTTCAGCCCTGGGGATCAACCTAGGGCTATTTTGCATGCTACACAAGCACCGTCTACACTCCCAGGCCATAGTCACCTTCTTTAGATCAGTGCATTATGTTCCTTTTGGGTATGACACCAAAACTCCATGTGGGTTCTGAAATCATATTGTGAGGGCTTTTAAATCCTGAAACACATGGGTGTTTGCATTTTGGCTCAATCTCTGATTCGCGTATTTACTTTCTTACTGATACACACAGATTCTTCCTAATGTTGGCATATTGCAGTATGCCATTTTAAAAAAAATGAGCCTGGAGAGATGGCTCATCAGTTACAAGCCCTGACTGCTCTTGCAGAGGACACAGGGTGACTCATGGTCATCCATGATGCCTCCTGTGCCTAGTCCACTCCGTGTCCATCTGTGGACTCCTTCAGGCGTGGAGCCCTGCTTACCACAGCAGAGCTAAGAGGAGCCATTGCTTCCCTGACAGTCCCGACTGGGGAGGCTCTGGTGCCCAAACTGAGCTGTGTGACGATACTTTTTTCCTCTGTCTTGCAGAAGCTTGGAACTACCACAGGCTCCACTGTGACGTCTTGTCACCCAGGCTCCAGTCATCCGCAGTGAGAAGGTCCACGAGTCCTACTCCAGGTACCGTCTGCCCCTTGGTACCCCAGAACATGAACTTTTTTTTTGCACTAGACAGTATTATTCATTTCAACCCAACCTAACCGATGACTGTAGCCCCAAGTTGACTTTTTGTGTGAATTTGGACACGGACCTTGGATCTTGCTTGTGTAGGATAAACACTCTACCTCTGAACTTTGCACCCAACCTCATCTTATTTTTAAAATTCCCAACACTTTTTCAGGCTTGAGAGTTTTGAGTGGGGTTAGAGGGTTGGAGAGTAGAGGGTGAGGAGTGAGGGTGAGGGGTGGGAGAAGGAGGTGGTGGGTTGGTCAAGGTTGGCCAGAGAGACTGCTTTTCTTTTATTTTTAAATAAGTCTCTCTCTCTCTCTCTCTCTCTCTCTCATACACACACAAATGTTTGGGTTCTGCATAGAAAAAAGGTGCCACTGAAAATATACTTTTAAAATCTATTGCTCTAGTTGGGGTGGTGGCACACGCCTTTAATCCCAGCACTAATGAGGCAGAGGCAAGTGGATCTTTGTCAACGTGGTCTACATAATGAGTTCCAGGACAGTCAGGGCTACATAGAGAGGTCCTGCCCCCCATTAATTAATTAATTAAAATCCAAGTCTTTGCGGGGGGGATCTACTGCTCTGTTTTCTGTTGAATTACAAAGATTCGCTGGTGTGGAGATTTCGTTCTTGCTGCCATATCATCAGAAAATGTTGAAGGGTGGAGCTTTCAGTGTGCATAGAGGGCACACAGGGGTAAGGAGGTGTGTGTGTGTGTGTGTGTGTGTGTGTGTGTGTGGGAGCGAACCTCACTCTCACACTCCTATGGTCATTTATGGCCATTCACAGTCCTCATTCTGTGCCTCTATGAAGAATGCCCACATAATCAGGTTCAGCAGATCGTCCTTAATCAGAAGGCATTTGTGGGAGACACAGTAGGTGACCTGTGTCACATGTGAGCCTTGCAGGGAGGATTAAGGAAGGCGGAGGAAGGGGCCGGGGAGTGCGGATCTGTAGGGAGATTAGGCTACAAGCAGTACCTGTGGATGAAGGTGCTGTAGCCTCATTAATAATGTCTTCCTGTCATTAATTCTGTTAATAATAATTCCATTATAATTAGGCCTTCGTGTCTTGGCCAGACATGTTTATGCCTCCGTCTTCACCGAGGACAGGGAGCTTCATGTAGTCTGAGTCCTAAACAGGGGAGGGGTTGTCGTATACAGTGAAGAGAAAAGGAAAGAAATACCCCCTCCCCTGATGCTAGCAGTAGTAATGTAATAATGCCACATTGCAAGGCTAAAGGAACAAACAAGTCAGGGCTTGTCCCAGGCCTTTGTCTGGGGCCAGGATGTCGTGGTCAGGAACAAACAA
>LOJH01020811.1:6916-20584 GCA_001685095.1 Ellobius talpinus | reverse complement strand
CCACGTGTCTCCCACCCACGTGCCCGCCCGCTGCCACTGGGACTCTGCACCTTCGGGGACTTACTGCCGCCTGCCCACCAGCCCGCCCGGCCGCGAGCAGAACCAGCCCAGGCTCGCGCCTGCTGTCAGGGATCTTGGGTGGCTCTCCGGGACCCGCCACGAGCTGTCTCTGCCTGGCACTGGCTGCTCTGTGGGCCTGCCTGCCTACTGCTCTGTCAGAGATCTTTAAACATTTTTTAAAAAATGTGCTTAGCAGTTTATCAACTAATTAATTAATTTAAAAAGAACATTTCAGCAAGAGGTGAGATAGTAAGGTACAAATGCAAATGAGAAAATGATAGGGCATTGCTACTTCAAAAAGGTTATAATCATTGCCCCAGGATCTTTGAAATTTTAGAGTTAGGTTTTGTTCAGTCTCAAATTCAATGAAGGATTTTCAGGGGGAGGGGAAGCCTCTGATTACATAAAGAAAGCAATTTCCTCAATCTGAAGGAGAGTTTTCTTTTTGGAGATGGAAAAGGAAATGCTGATTATAGTTACTATATTCAGTGAACTCCTGCTCACTGAAGTGCACCCTGTGCCCAGACCCAGGCAAGGCACTAAAACACAGAATGTGGAAAGTACAGGTCTCGTTGTCTAGCACATCTGGGGAGAAGGACAAGCAAAAGAACGGTGTAATGAAGTGACAAAAGAGTATGTACTGGGAACCTGGGGAAGGAGGCTGGAGGGCTGAACCCACACTGTGTTCCTGAGATTTTCAGACTTAGTCTGTAAGCGATGGAGAGCTGGTAACAAGAACAGGTAATCAGATGATATTAGAAGGATTGGGCCATTATCAATGAGAATGGGCTAGACGATAGAGAGGCATCAAAGGCAGACTGAGTTCCACTCTTCATAAAAATCATTCCAGAATGTTCTAATGTCTCCTTTTCTGTTCTTCAATCCATTTCCCCTTGCCCTAAGACATAAGCAATTGAGAAATTCCTTTTTTTAAAGATTGTATGTGTGTGTGTGTGTGTGTGTGTGTGTGTGTGTGTACGTACATGCACATGGGTGCTCACAGAAGCCAGAAGAGGGCACCAGATCACCTGGCACTGGCTGCTGTGACTGTTTTATGTGGGCGAGAGAGCCAGAGGCCAGTCTTTTGCAAAATCAGCAAGAGCTCTTAAGTCTGAGACCTCTCTGCAGGCCCACATCTTCCTTTCTATAAGTGCTGTCTCATTTTTAGGCTTTTGAGGTTTCCCCAGTGTGGCATGATCAATAAAAACCTAGAGACAGATAGTGGGGTTCAGCTTGAAGGTCAGAAAAGCAAAACAGTCACTGTCTCTTACCTCGACCTCAGTTCAAAATAGTGAACCTGCCCCCAGGAATCCTCAGAATGAGACTGCCTGAGAGCTGTCTCCTCCTGTTTTATATTCCTTGCTAGTGCTTGGATTAAAGGCGTGCACCACTACCACCTGGTTTCTGTGGCAAACTAGTGTGGCTACTGGGATTAAAGGTGTGTGTCACCACTGCCTGCTCTGTAAGGCAGACCAGAGTGGCTGTTTTACTCTCTGATCTTCAGGCAAGCTTTATTTATTAAAAATACAAATGAAATATCACTATACTCCAATATATCCGGTCTAAATTTGAATTTCTCTGTAGTCAGATGTACGCGTATGTATTTAGGTATATGTATTAGTTATGTTTCTATTGCTATGATAAAACACCATGACCAAGGCTGATTCTTCAACCACAGCTGACCGGAACCACAGATTTTTTTAATTCAAGATATCACATGATTGGCCCTTGTCGAGTTTGTGCTGTGCTTCCCTTTGAAACTTCACCAGCCAGGCCTCCATCATCTGCATTGCTCTCAGCATTATCTCTTAAGTTCCTACAATAGCTCATTAAGTTCAATACTCAAGGAACGGCTTTTCCAGCCCAAAGCTCCACAACCATCCCCTAAGCACCATGGTCAGGTTTGTTATGGCAACATCCCATGAACCTGGTACCATTTTTTTTCTTTGGTTTCTATTGCTATGATAAAACACTATAACCAAAAGCAACTTGGGGAGGAAAGGGTTTATTTGTCTTACATATCCTGGGTCACACTTCCTTAAAGGAAGTCAATGCAGGGACTTATGGCAGGAACTTAAGCAGAAGCCACCACAGATCACTGCTTACTGGCTCGATCCCCATTGCTTTCTCAGCCTGCTCTCTTTCTCATCTGCCCAAGGGTGACACAACCCATATGGGCCCTCACACATCAATCATTGACCAAGAAAATGGCCCACAGGCCATCTGATGGAGGGACTGTCTCAGTTGAGGTCCCTTTTCCTAGGTAAGCCTAGCTCGTGTGAAGTTGACAAAATTCCGTCCAAGACAGGTGTTTAAGTTTTAGGACGAGGGACCTAGCTGGAGGAACCAGGTCACTGGAGAGCATGTTGTTGAAGGTGTATTTTGTCCTTGGCCCCTCCTGTCTGCCAGGAGATACACTATAGAGGGTACAAGTGCTCACAGATAAGGACTGGAGAAACCAGGAACATTAATCTCTCAGGGCTGTCTTCTCAATGGAGGACATGTATACCCGTTTCCCACCCAGAGGGCTGGGGGTGGACATTGTTAATCTCCTGGTGACTTTTGCTATCTGTAGGGCCAGGCCTCATCCAGATCCCCCAGGATGTTTATCCCAGACCCTTCCTCCCTACGTCATCTTTATTTCAGTCAACAGAACCCATCCTTAGGGGAGACATCACATCCAATTCATAGCCTGCTGACTTCTACACTATCTCCATCAGAGACCATGACAGATTCTAAGCCCTTAAGATACAGAAGTCATCTCCATGGTAGAGGACACATGTATGTTCCTAAAGAGTTTTGATGTAGTCATGGCTTAAGCTTTATTGTGCACATGGGACTGGGATAATTGCTACCAGGAAACATTTTCAAAATTGTACTATACTTAAATATGTCTAAAACAACCTGGCCTGGTGTCAGACTCACGCTGAACTGAATTTCCTTCTCGCCTCAGTGGTTTGTTTCTCTACCAGCTTGCGGAGCTCCTCAGAATAAAGAGATTTGTTCCTCTGTACACTCCCAGGCACGATGTTCTGTCTTCCACAGGTGTGGAAACAACAGGCCAAGTGACTATGGACCCAGACAGGTATTTCCTTCTGTGAGTTGACTTTTCTCAGGAGGTCTGTCCCATTGCTGGGATGTTGACTAACGGGATGTAAATTAGTATGGCTACTAAGGAAAACAGTATGTAGAGGCTCCTTAAGACGCTAAACATGGGGGTTGGGAAGATGGATCTGGAACACAAGGACTACAGTTTAGATCCACAGCACCCATATAAAAAGAGCTGGGCAGGCACCCCATAATCCCAGTGCTTAGAAGCTGAAAACACAAGACCCTTGGGATAAGCTATCCAGACTAACTGAATCTTTAAGCTGCAGGTTCAGCAAAAGACCCAGTGTCAGTAAATAAAGTGGACAGTCACTGAGGAAGAGATCCAATGTCAACTTGTCCTCCGCATGAATGTGCCGTTTGAGTATGCATATACTCAAACATTTATATCTACACATGTGAACACCCTCCCCCCTAAAAATGGATCTTCCAGATGATCCATCAACCCCATTTCTGGAGATATAACCAAAGGAAGGGAAATTGTGCCAGAGATAACTGCCTGCTATATTTATTGTGACACAATTCGCAGAGGCTAAGAAATCCATACAGATGTTACTCTGGATATCAGTCTTGCTGCCATATGTCTAAGGGTTTCTGTTGCTGTGAAGAGACACCATGACCATGGCAACTCTTATAAAGGAAAACATTTCATTGGGGTGGCTCGCTTACAGTTTCAGAGGTTCAGTCCATTATCATCATGGCAGGAAGCATGGTGGCGTGAGGCAGATATGGTTCTGAAGAAGTAGCTGAGAGTCCTCCATCTTGCAGGCAACAGGAAGTGGACTGAGACAGAGTGAAGCTTAAACAAAAGACCTCAAAGCCCGCCCCCGCAGTGACACACTTCCTCCAACAAGACCACANTTCATTGGGGTGGCTCGCTTACAGTTTCAGAGGTTCAGTCCATTATCATCATGGCAGGAAGCATGGTGGCGTGAGGCAGATATGGTTCTGAAGAAGTAGCTGAGAGTCCTCCATCTTGCAGGCAACAGGAAGTGGACTGAGACAGAGTGAAGCTTAAACAAAAGACCTCAAAGCCCGCCCCCGCAGTGACACACTTCCTCCAACAAGACCACACCTCCCAAAGTGCCACTCCCTTTGGGGGCCATCTGCTTTTAAATCACCACACCCTTCAACAGACGAATACAGAAAATACGATACATACAGACAAATGTGTTATATGGTCATTAAGTAGAATTAAATCCTGTTATTTGCAGCGAAATGTATGGTTATGGAACTGGAAAATATCACGTTAAGAGAAATAACACAAAAAGACAAGGACTGAGTGTTTTTTCTCATATGCGAACCTAGAGACTTACTTACCAAAGGTAGAATTAAAAGAAGCTGGAAAGAGTGGGGAGCAAGGACAAAAGGTTGCTTTTGACCACAGCATGCTCTGTGCATGTAGAGAAACACTAGTGAGCTTGTACACAAAATTACTGCATGCTAATGACAATTTAAAAGCTTACATTATAGTAAAAAGTGGTTTTAAAATGAGCCTCGGTACAGCTCAAGAACATAGACTTGATTTCTCTTCAATGCCCTTCAATTTAACAATGCAGAGTACTCACTACAGGGAGGAACTTCGCTAGATGCTGCATGCACAGAAACGACTTTAACAGCTGGGGACAAAATCGAATGTGAGCCGTTATTGGCTGGGAGTCAAGCTTTAGCTTTCTCACATCTAGAATGACAGTTACGACAGTGGCAGACTGAGCCAGTCCTGTGGGGAAGTGTTAATTGAGGCCAGTAACATTCTTCATTACTTCAAGTCACACTCAGCAGACTGGGAGAGAGATCGATTTGTGTAATTCCACAACAGTTAGGGTAACATAAGGGTGAGAGCAACTATTTTTCTGTTTAGCTTGCAGGATTTTCATATGGTTTTGCTTCCTAATTTGAGAATCCTGTACTCTTCTGCAGTGCTAGGAGCTGAGGCCAGGGTGTGCGGCAAGCACTCCAGCTCTGGGCTGCATGTCTAGCCCTCTTCTTTGAGACTCTCAATGCTGCGGCGAATCTCTCGGCTCCACTGCTCTACTTAGGAATAGACATTTTCTCTTGGAGTGAAAATGTCAATCTCATTTCTTGCTTTTCAAATAAAAGCGCCTCAAAGTGCTTTGTTCAGCCTTTGTATTTTAAGTTGGACACCTGTGCCGATCACTTAGAAAGAACAAATTCGTTTAGATTCTGTTAATATCATTGGAATAGGAATTTTACAAATGTGTGCGCACATGTGTGTGTGGTCCATGTGTACATGGCAGGGACAAGCTGCAGGAGTTTCTTCCTTCCACCACGCAGGTCTGACTCAATTCAGGTTGTCACATTTGGCAACAGGTACCTTTACCAACTGAATTATCTCTCCGACCTCCTCAGTAGGGAATTTTTCAAAGGAGAATTTAAGAATTAATTTGTATGTGAAATATTAATGTATGATAGAAAAAAATCAAGATTCAATACTGGAAGTTAAGAGGAAAGCCTGCTTTTTAGACAGGGTCCTGTAGCCTCATGCAGCTCAGGCTGGTCTTGAATTCACCATGTATTTGAAGCTGGCCTTGAATTTCCGATGCTCCTGCCCCTATCTCCCAAGTACTGGGATTATAAGCATGCACTATCATACTTGGCAGTTTTATTATTATTTTTTTAAATGTGAGAGTCTCACACCATTCATAAACTTTGAATATCTTCTTTGAAAGAGAAGATTAAAAACTAAGTTCTAGATTCAACATGACTGGCAGCACAATGGGAAGCTAATCCCACCTCCTTTCAGCAGTATTTTACCCGAATGAAGAACTAACACAGACAGAATTTCCAAAGTATTTTATTCAAAATTCCCCATCCAGGAGAAAGGATATATAACAAGTGTTTACACATGCTTCAATAACTTATTTCACTGTACAACTTACATTCTCTGTAACAACACAGTAAACCCATGAAAGAAAACAATTAGCACTTACATAAGACTTACATCCTGTGTGCAGCAATGAGTGTGGGACAAAAAGGTGGGATCTATACATTTTACCACAACTGAGCAGCTTGGAGTTCATAAGCCAGCCTGGTCAGTGTGTGTTTAAAAATTGAAATGTCTACACTTTTCTGATTTGTAATGTCAAAACCACTCTGACCTTTCTTTCAGAATAGAACTTTTTTTCCTTGATGAATTTGGTGGGTGGGGAAAGGACTCTATTTTCATCCCTTTTGTAAAAAATAAATATATTCTCCCTTTTATGTTAAGTGCACAGCTTTAAATAAGGTATGTATTTGTGTTTATCCATGCTCTATGCTAACACTGCTCGAGCACAGTTCTCTGCTGATCAGCACTTCACAGCCAGCACATGGTCAGACATTACAGGACAAAAACAGACCACTGAGCTTGCCGTAATAGCACCTAGAAAAATAGCACTGGGGTCAAATTTCTCCTGCTGTTCTTGTGATGCAGGCAACATGGCAAACACCACAGAATACAGACGGAAAACAGAAGGAACGAGGAGAGAAGCTTTCCTGATCTTGAAAGAAGATCTAACAGCAAACGTATTCTCTAACGGATTTTCCAAGGACTTCTAAGCCAGGCACATGGCAGACTGTGCACAGGGTAGTCAGATGGAGACGACTGAGCAGTGAAATCTGACCCTCCGCCAAGAAATTATATTTCCATGACTGGGAAAGGCACAGGAGGTGCACATTTTAATTTGGCTCAAAAATAATGAAAATTAAACTGTTGGCAACAATTACAAAAACAAAAATGTCACTTCTTTTGACAAAATTACAACAATAAACCAACAGAAAGCACACCACGGTTCACGGTAGTTGGTAAGCACACATGACTGCGTGGCGTTTCTCTACAGACTGCATCTGAAGGACTAAGTCTATAAAGGAAGGTCTAACACTTGATTTCACCCAAAGCTCTGCTTTATCAACGCCTTCTTCCAAAACTAACCTGTAGTCAAGCTAAGCTCCTTTCTGTGGAACTGAAGACTTATGAGGCTCTAATTTTCAGTTGTTGCAGAAGCATGTAATCCTACACACGAGGGGACACTGAGGGACAGAAAGTCAACTTACACTGTGTCTGTAAAAGTTAACTAGGGTTTCACTGTGATACACGTAAACCATGAGTCATAAGTTTCTAAAACAACAGCAGTTATATCAAGTTTATATCCTACCATTCATATCTTTAAAAGACAGCAATAGCATTTAGGATAACCGTAAACATAAGTCCCTAAGAGAGTCCATCTATTCTAGGAAAGAGACATTCACTGTAACACTGCATCTAATGCCCCTGTGCAGACCTCTAGTGACCTCTAGTGTAGTGTAACTACCTCCAGAGCACGACTGGAGGAAGGGTGTGTTCACACCTCTGAGGTACGCAATGGCATGCCTGGCCATGATGAGACAGACATGGCAAACCACAAGTTTAAAAAGTCATTAAAACATCACGTTCTTGTACACTAGTGTAGAAAGGTCTCCCAAAGATGAAAGAGTGTAGGCCTGGCTTAATTTTCTCAGCTAGAGCCATTATTATGTTAAGATCGCCCTCTGCTGTTAAATCAAGATCTATCTTCAGGTTCCGAAGAGACTTAAAGGGCTTTTTCCCCTTCTGCCTATAAATAAAACCAAACAAACAAAGAAACCAAACATTATAATACAGACATTGCTCAAAGGGAATGAAACAGAAACTCACAATGCATAAAGGCTTTCTACAGAGGAGCTGACTCACGTATCGTCCTCTATGTACTTGATTAGTGTCAAGGCTTTTCTGTGGAGAACAAGCAGGAACTGTGCAAGGAAGGTGCTCCTGAGAGACAGGCCAGGCTTCAAATGGAAGACCTGCAGGGACACGAGACAATACAGTTTCAATACATTTTCATGTGGCTGCTTCCATGACGATGCTAACAGGATCTGACACCCATCACCCAGTACAACCACTTCTTCCGATTCCCAAAGGGCAGGACTGTGGCAGTGGCAATGGTCTGGAAACACTGACAGTTGTCAAGATTTCCGATTTTACTGCTCAAAATGCACTGAGATTTTGCATTCTACACCATAATATATCCTTATTTTATTATGAGAAATCCTTATGTGAATTGCTTTGGGTTGTGTGAAGTGAGGATGAGGGGAATTTCATTTCAGCTTCAGGAATGTGAAATTGCTCGACTGCGGATTATCCTCTAACTCTGCACTGACACACGCCACACAGACCCGGATCCAGACCTAGCCCTAGTTAACATGAGGATCTCATTATCTAAGCCAGATCTGAGATACAGGGCCTTGGCCTGGCGCCCAGAATGGTATCAGAACAAAGCTGTAGTTACAGTGAGGAACAAGTCCCACACAATCTTCCCTCTTTCCAGATGTGTAACTCAGCAGAGCTTAGAACTGAGACAATAGAGATGGTACGATTTAAACACAAGTCTAAGCTTTGATAACATTTTCAATTCAATTAAGGCAAATAAAAGCACACCCCCCTTCAATGAAAAACTCCTTTAAGGTATAGATAGGGCAGTACTTAAAACAATTACTGGGATGGGGAATGCTGTTTTTAACTGTTAATATACAGGCTATTTCCCATTAACAATTCAAAGGCAACTTCATTTACAGACTTCAGAAAGGGCTATAAACACTTTAATTCTTTGGTTCTTTCTATGTATTTTATAGGCACGGTGATACATAATTTAAAAGAAAACATGTAATGTCACTTCCTCTGGCCATGGCTGGTGTCATGTTTACCTGGTCCAGGAAGGCTTTCACTAGAGTATCTCTGTGTAAGACATCTTGGAAAATATTCCTAAGAAGAAAACAGTCCAAACATTAAATGGTTACACAGAGTCAATTTCCATAACCTCTCACTCAAGTCAAAAAATTAATGTTTCATAAACAGATATGTAAGAATACAGATGTGAATATTTGGAATGTATACTTAGCTTGCATGAGCCCCCTGAGTTCAATATTCAGTGCACACAAAATAAATACACACACACACACACAGATCCATTTTAACTCAAGGTAACATTTGTACATTCCTGGTGGGTTTATCTAGCCAGCATAAGCTGAGTATACCCCAGGAAGTGCACATGCCTATCTGTCAATGAGTTTTAGAACCCATACCTTACAAACTGGGCTTATGTCAAGAGACTCGCTACCTGGAAACATGAGCCAGCAACCCAGTAAGTTACTACCTCAGCAATGGCTGGCGTGTAAAGTCCAGACAAAATGGCCAGTTGAAGTGAGCTGTGTCAGCACGATCAGAGCAGACACTAACAGAGAAGATTGCTTTTTCTCAGAGCCCATTTCCTTTTTGGTTTCTCTCCCATTCTCCCTAGGCTACTGTATTCATGTCAGAGTGAAAGTATAACGTTCATTACGTCAGGATGGCTGAAAAGCAACACTGAGATAGAAGAGATCATAATACGGCTGGATAGGAAGAGAGAGGAGGAGGGGAATACGCAGGAGAGTGGAAAGCACCACAGGTTTCTTAGTCTTACGAGATGAGTGAACCAAGCTAGAGAGAGAAACCAAGAAGGGGGAAACCAACATTTCACAGCAGCACTGGGCACCAACAACACCGTCACTGGGCTTCATGGACAGGTTAGGGTTCTGGTCCCCATTTTCCAATTTCCAATTTCTGTTTTACTGAGTAAAAATCTGGATCACAAAAGAGCTAAAAAAGCAAAGACTATCTCCAGGGCAAACAAATATTTTAACGTATCTTTAGTGAATGCTTTTAATTTAAAAAGGTTAAAACTAAAAATTAATTAATTAGGGAGGTGGCTCAGTGGCATAGCAAGTAATTGCCCAATATGTATGAATCCCTGAATTTGAACCCCCAAACCTCCCAGACTTAAAAGTGAATATTATCTAAAGCATGCTGTTACTAACATGAGTCTGTATTAATAGAAATTAAAATATAACTTCCTGGTTGGAAATATTTTTGACAATTTTATATTCATAACATTTACTTAAAACTGGAAATAAAATTCTAAAACCATGACATATTTTGTCATGTTAGAACAGCTGACCAATTGCTTTTGTCAAATCTGCCAAACAAACATTCAAAAACAAAAACACGAATAGGCCGCAAATCTATTTATGTCCACATTTTTCTGAGAAGAGATTCTAAACAATCAAATAAAAAAACAAAACAAAACAAGACAAAACAAAAAACAGGACCTCAGGCCCATTAATTTATAAGGAAGACGCTGGCACGTGGACTCAGTGAGAAGAGCTGCACATTTTCCAAGATTGCTAGTATGTGAACTAGTGAAAAAGACTATTTGACCAGGTCCTTTTCTGAAGCAATTCCTCTAACCTTTCTAAGCAATTCAAAGAGCACAGGAGAGCTGTGTAAAAAGGGTTCTTCTACATGCTAGGACCTCTGGGCATCATGCTCTCTTCTACATGCTAGGACCTCTGGGCATCACGCTCTCTTCTACATGCTAGGACCTCTGGGCATCACGCTCTCTTCTACATGCTAGGACCTCTGGGCATCACACTCTCTTCTACATGCTAGGACTTCTGGGCATCACACTCTCTTCTACATGCTAGGACCTCTGGGCATCACGCTCTCTTCTACATGTTAGGACCTCTGGGTATCACGCTCTCTTCTACATTCTAGGAGCTCTGAGCATCATATTCTCATTTGTGCAGTTTACTGTGGCTACTGGTGTATCCTATGTCTTTTCTTTTGGCTCTGTTTTCTTCTTCAGAAACACAAGATATGCCCATTTGCTCCAAATTTACTGTTGCCTAAAACCCTTCAACCCATATCACAGTTAACATAGTTTGAGTATATTCTAAGAACTATCACGATTGAAGAGAACAGAAATATCATATCGCAATTCTTTTTCAGGATTTAGAACATCATTTAAATACTTTCTTCAAGTTTTGAAATTCAAGATGATAATTTTTCTTGTAATCAATAATTATTTCCTTTACTTTGCTGACCACATTTTCTGGTAAGAAATATATAGCAAAATGTACAAAGCTAAGGAAATGGGTGTTTTTTTAATATATATCAGCTGTTTTTTTTCTAGGTTTTATATTCAAATCTAAGAAAAAAAGGCTTAGAATTACTGTAGCTTAGCATACAAGAATGTTCAATGATCATTATACACTAAATTACCAGCAGCAGGGGTTGCCATTTTCTGACTGATCATTCTTACCCTAGCACTTCGCTAAGTAACTAGGAGTTCAGTATATATTTACCAAGTGTTTATTTTTTTGGGGAAATCTTAATCTATATTACAGGAAATAATATTTTAAGAAATGAAGATTCAAGCCAGGTATGGTGGTACGTACCTTTAATCCTAGAACTTGGGAGGCAGAGGCAGGTGAATCTCTGTGAGATTGGGGCTAGCCTGGTCTATATAGTGAGTTCCAGGCCAGTTCCTGTGAGTTCTCAGTGGGCCATATAGATCTCCCCAGTGAAACTGTCTAAAAATACTAATAAAAATTTAAAAATAAAGAAAATGTGGCTGATTAAATACTTCAGGCATCATTATGCTTGTCACATGTCTTTCCTTTTAAGTACAACTTTCATTGTTTTTACAAGTAAATGACAAAAAGTTTATGTTGTTTGACAATGACATCCAAGGCCAAGTGTCACTTACAAATCAGGGGTGAAGCTCTCATCCGTGTAGATGATGGTGTCCTGAGCCATGTCCTCTTCTGAAGTTGCCCTCCAGAAGGCTGTCAGCTCTGATCTCATGTATCTGCGTTGATTATAGATATGTTCGTGACACGGTGGCATCTGCTTGACAGTATTGACATCCACATCAATGTGCGTGGTTGGATACGGGGCATACATAACTTGCCGGAAGGGTAGTACAAAGCTTCCTGTTGCATCCTGTCAAAACAATGAGAAAACTTACTGGCCACATGCCAAATGAGAAGCCATTTTAAAAATAAGGTAATAATGATAATGGAGATGCATACCCCTGCATATCTGGTATAAGGCCCTCTCAGAAATAACATTCAAGAGGTTACTATATAAAACTCCAGCCACTACAGTTTGTGCTTACAGTGAAAGAAGTGTACAGTGCACCATTTAAAAAGTGGGTCAGAACATGCCAAGTATAATCTAACAGCAGAGCCTAGCACAGAACACACACAGAAGAAAACGGCCACAAGACCAGTGTCAATCATTAACGGTGATTACTTGCTGGTCTGTAAAATTAGGACTGTTTTCTCAATTGTTTTATCCTTTCTGTATCTAAATAAGTATGTACATAAATAGGTAAAATACTTGCCTCTTTCTAGCTGGCCAGGCAGCCAGTTACCATGTAACATAACCGCTGTGTATGTGATAACATGCTAAGTGGTGTGAACAGGACAGAAGATAGAGACCGCCTAAGCCTTTCACTCTGAAAAGGCTAGAATAATGACTGTCTACCAAGGTATCTCTGGAAAGCTCTACAGCTTAGCTTTGCTTGGCGAGCTCTCAGTGTTTCACTCAGTCACAGCTTTGCATTCCCCTGGGCATGTGGTGCAGGGGCTCTGTCAGAAGTTACAGTACATAACTGAACAGGGGCACTTCATTATGCCATTACAGAAAATTGGTAAAATTGGGATTTGTAAAGTTTTCTTCAGTTCTGAGCTCACGGCAGATGCATGATTTGAAACTCCAAAGCTGATTTTCATTTTGGGGGTGAAACTGGAGATTGAAGTCAGTACCTTCAACTTTCTAAGTCAGCAGTTCTCAACCTTTGGGGGTTGGGATCCTTTCATAGGGGTCGCGTATCAGATATCTTGCATATCAGATATTTACATTACAACTCATAATAGTAACAAAATTAGTTATGAAGTAGCAGTGAAAATAATTTTATGATTGGGGGTCACCACAACATGATAAACTGTATTAAAGGGTTGCAACATTAGGAAGGCTGAGAAACCACTCACTGGTCTAAGTAAACACCAACCACATCAATGAACTGTATCTCCAATCCCCAAAAGCTAGATTTTTATTTGTAAAAATTCATTTTTTAAAAATATTTTTTAATTTTATGAACTTCATTATAAAAAATCTTATAAGCATATAGCAATACAACATACCAAAATTAACCAGACCCAAAGTCTATACAAATCATGACTTCATACATAGTAAGAATAGGCATTTGGAACAGCTGTGAAGCTTCTCATTAAACTCCACCCTTTCAGGATCAAATGTATTAAAACAAAAAATCCATGACAGAATTAAAACTAAAAAAAATAGCTTTATGATATCTTTCATAACTTGTGTTTATTACATGCATCCAGTCCTTTCTCATCCCCTTTATATGTTATATTTAATTTTTAAATAAATATAATCCTAACACTCAGGAAGTTGAAGCAGGTGGATTACTGTAAGTTTAAGGTTAGTCTAATTTTACACCAACTTGACATAAGCTAGAGTTATCAGAGGGATTGAGTCAACAGAGAAAATGCCTCCATAATACTGGGCTGTAGGCAAGCCTACTGGGCATTTTTTAAAAAAAGAGATCCTGAGGGAGGGCCCAGTCCACTGTAGGTGGGGCC
>LOJH01020810.1:9608-25440 GCA_001685095.1 Ellobius talpinus | reverse complement strand
TTCTACTTCTTCTGGAATATGGTGTTCAAGTCTTCTTGTTGTGTGATCCCTGGAATCTGGTGTTGTCATGCTGCCTTTCAGATTGTTGGAGGAATTCTTGCATTGACACCATCCCATCCCTTCCTTCAAATTTGCCCTGGAATGGTACCCAATCACCAGTCTGAAAGGTTGTCTTCAGCTCAGGGACAGGACTCTTGGAGGTCAAATTACCCCATAGACAAAAGGGCGAACTTGGTGGGGGGTCTTGTGGAGTGCAGAAGACCTGCAGCAGGAGCTGGAGGTTCCCTGCACTCCCCTCTGGCCAGGCTGGTGCACACTAAAATGCTTTTGTAAGTGATTATGTACATATTTTTATATGGAAAAATATTTGTAGTCCAAGTAAATGTGAGTTATAAATATTACAAGAATTAAAGAATTAAACAATGATGACAAAGCAAAAAAAACAGAACAGTAATTGTTGTTTTTGATCTTGGCCATTCTGACAAGAATAATATGGAATCTCAGAGTTGTTTTGATTTGTGTTTTTCTGATGATTAAGGATATTGAGCATTTCCTTAAGTGTCTTTCAGTCATTTGGTATTTATCTGTTGAGACTTCTCTGTTTAGGTCTACACTCCATTTTTTATTGGATTATTTGTTTCTTTTTATTCTAATGCATTTACACAATGGAGTATTACTCAGGTGTAAAAATATAATGCTATCTTGAAATTTGCAGGCAAATGGATGGATCAAAAAAACATATTGGGTAAAGTAATCCAGATCCAGAATGACCAATATGATATGTACTCACTCATAAGTGGCTTTTAGACATAAAGCAAAGAAAAACAAGCCTATACTCCATAGCCCCAGACAACCTAGACAGCAAAGAGAACCCTAAGAGAGACATAAATAAATCTAAATGGGAAGGAAAAAAGTCTTGCAAAAATTGGGGAGCATGGTGGTTTTGGGAGAGGGTAAAAAGGAAGAGGGGAGGAAGGGAGAGGAGTGAAGAAAAATGTATAGCACAATCAAAACAATAAATAAAAAATTCTTTCCTTGTTAAGTATGTGTGAATATGTATATGCAAATATACAAATAAAATCTTTTCAGTCCAAAAACTAAAGAATAGAAAAAATCTTTGAATCTTGAATAATCAGAGTTTTTATAAACTACGACTCAGAAAATAATGAGAATGTAACAAAGTCATAAACTTTTTTGTTGAAAGATCGATTTAAGAGACATAAACCACTATAACACTGTAAAGAATATTTATAGAAGATGCATCTTCCATAGAGTAGTGTCTGTCTTATATTGACCACATCCCTTTACCAATGATGCAGTTTTTCAACAATACACAGTTTATATCTATGAAAATTTATATAGTAGAATTAGTTGTTAGAACTTGTAATATACTAGATGAAAACAGTTAAATATATCTAAAAACACATAAATTAAGAAATTATATGGCCACTTGCTCATACATAAAATAAATGTGTCTTGTAGTATAAATGGGAATTTAACATGATGACATGATTTTAAAACTGTTGGTTCCTTTACAAATTGTGTAAGAAGTCTCTGTATAACCTGACTATTGCTTTCTTATACTTTTCTAGTCAAAGAAATGGTTTTATATTTGCATAAATATTTCCAAATGGAAGTTCACAAAAGCTGTCTGTAACATGAGGGCTGGCTTGTTGGGGTTTCTGTCCTGCCCAGTTCCCACAGNTTATCTATGTTAGCCACATGGCTTGGTACCTTTCTCAGCGGGGTAGATCACATCTTGCTTCTTCTGTGGTCTGAGCAGGACTCCCGAGGGAGCTTTCTTCTTCCCAGAATACTTCTGTTCTCATTTCGCTGCCTCTACTTCCTGTCTGGCTACTGGCCAATCAGCATTTATTTACAACTTAATTGACAGAATACAGAATTGTCCCCCACCAGCTGTCTATACATAACAAAATATTATAAATTACTCACATGTTTCTTATCAGCAAATGGGATGAAATAACCTATTTCATCAATATGAGGCAAGAATATTATATAATATGAGTTGAAGAAAGACAAGAAAACAAAAACAGGAGGGATAAAGAAAGGGAGAGAGAGAAAGAAAGAAAGAAAGAATAAAAGAAAAGAAAAGAAGAGATCAACAAAAGAAATGACGAACTCTGTTATATTCCAAAGCCTGGAATATTCCCCTTTTTATTTTCAGTGTTTTAAGATAGAGTATCTCTGTGTAGCTTTTTGTGACTGACCTGGAACTAGTTTTTGTAGGCAAGGTTGGCTTCAAAATTACAGAGATCTGCCTGTCTCTGCTTCCTGAGTGCTGAGATTAAAGGTGTGCATCACCACTGCCTGGCCATTTTATGTGAAAAAAAACATCAACACAACCAATTTTCATATTACTGGCTTTCACTGGAAAGCCACTCATCACAATACGAAAGAAATGAGGAACAGTGGAGTCATTGCTCCAAGCAGAGTTGGAGGTGTGTGTGTGTGTGTGTGTGTGTGTGTGTGTGTGTGTTCAGGCTAGTGTGTGTGTAATGTAAGAAGATAGGCAGAAAGTCTATTGTAATGGAACCATTCCCTGTGTTCTCTCTTGCAAAGGGTAAAGAGGAAAACACACACAATCACAAAGTGCTAAATGCATGTGAGCATGCAGGTGCTGATTCTTCTCTAAACGTGAAGAAGAATGAATCCATCCTGAGGACTGGTTAGTGACCAGTGTCCATGTCAGTGCTCTAATTAAGAATCATGCAGCTACATAAGTAACTTACTGGCTAACTTAGATGAAGGTTAATGAAACTCTACACTATTTTTCTTATGTAGTTTAAAAACATGTTTTCAAGAACATGATTAATTTGAAGTTCAGAGCATCACTTGCTTATCAAGTTGTGAATATCAGCATGAAAGTCTCTCTATATAACATATACATCATCTTCATGTTCAGATAACAATGATGCTCTAGTTTATGTCCATTGAGGATATTGTGAAAATTTCAAGAATTACATTAGGGTAAAAAATGCTAAGTTCACAGTAAATAATAAATTATTAAAAGAATAATATAATTTCCCTGATGGAGACAATTATGTTTTAATTAACAAGTTGATTAAAGAATCATTTAGGATAAAGGATTCTTAATAAGCCACTAGAATTTCATTTCCAGACTGAATCACCCAATCAGCAGTGTGATGACATAGACCGCTTTTAGTCAAAAGTGCTCTGCTCTTTGGCAACATAGTACTGACTGGAATGTGCTTGTCTTAAAAACTGCTAAATGGGAAATATAAATAGCAAATGAACTTTTAAACAATAAGTGATAATAACCAATTCTGATGAGGAGGAATTAGTATCAGCTTTGGCATCTGATTCAAGATGCAGACTGGAGATAATTTAAGTTATTAGGAAACAATATTTTCAAAGATATCTTAAGGATTAATGTGACTTTCCAAATATCCACATCACAAGGGATCATGTTCATTTACATCTTTCTTTAGTTTTATTAATACCAAGGACCTTTGCTGCTGTTCTGGATAAGTATTTTGCAGAATGCCTGCCATAACCTCATAAGTGGATTTGCTGTTTTACCATTTGCCTCCTATTCTGTTCTGAATCAAGAACCACAGAATATCTTTCTTAAATGAGTCTTATATACTTTGAGTCATTGTAAAATCAAGAACTGGCTACTCCCGAAATCAGAAGAAGATATACAATTGTATTAAAGCAAAAAATGGAAGTGGAATAGCACAGGGAAACAATTAAAAAGTTGATTCTCTAAAAGATAAACAAGATGATTGACAATACTTTAGCTCCATTGTCCAAAAGAAAGAGGAGACCTAAATTAATAAAACTAGGGATGAACATTGAGACATTATAATAGATACTAATAAAATTCAGAAAATCGTTAGGCAATACTTGAAATTTTATACTTAAAGAAACTGGAAAATTTGAAACCAATAAATTCATTTCTAGACAAAAATGAACACCAAATTAAACCAATATAAGATAAATAACTTAACCAGATCTATAGCAAGCAACAAATTTGAAGCAGTAATAAAATAATCTACCAATTATAAACAGGTCAAGCCAAGAGGATTAAGTGATACATCATACAAATTAGTTAAAGGAGAGCTAACAGTGATGCTTTTCCAAGTATTTCATAAAATAGAAAGAGCAAGTGAACTATATTTTTTTTGCAAAGACTGTATTACCTGAACACCAAAAGTACATAAAGATACAACAAAAAAGAAACTGGGTGCCAATTTCCTTCATGAACACTAGAAAAAAAATCTAAAACTTGTAATCTGAAATAAGAACATATCAAAAAGTTACTCACTATTTTCTCATTGATTTTCTTCCAAAGCTTGAAGTATGGTTTCCTATCTACAAACCAATAAATGAAACACATCAATTATACTCAGTCAAAAACATAAGTCATACTACCATCACTATAAATGTAGAATGGGCTTTTGAGAAAATTTGATCTCATTTCAGGCTAAACTACTTAAAAAATCTAGGAAAAAGAGGAACACAATTCACATAAAAAGCTACATATGCATGGAATAGACCGGATGGAAACAAAAGAATAAGCTTTAGGAAGAAGTGAAAAGTGAGCAGGGGGATGAGACCAAGGTAAATACACCTTGGCATGGAAGTGCCACGGTGAAGCCTATTATTTATCAACTAAAATTAAGAACAAGGCAACAATGCCCCTTTCTCCATTCTTACTAAATGTAGTATCTAAAGTTTTATTAGAACAATAAGATTCTAGAACATAAGGGAATACAAATGGGAAAAGAAGGCCAAGTATCTTTGTGGCAGGTGATATGTTTCCATACAAAAGAATCTTTAAAACTTATTGAAAAACTATAAGACCTGATAAACAGTTTTAATAAAGTGGCAGGATACCAAATTAATATTAAAAAATTAGCCAATTTTTTTATATTATATGCTAATGAAAGCCATACTGAGAAAGTATTCAGGAAAACAATTAAATCACAATTGTCTGAAAAAAAACTACCTTGTGACAAATATAACAAGGAAAAAGACTGATATGTACCTAAAATAAAGCACACAGAGAAAAAAAGTTGAAGAGGGCTCTAGAAGATATTCATGGACCAGCAGAACTAATGTTGAGAAAATGGCTATGTCTCTAAAATAATGTGGCAATTTACAGAAATCATCAAAACCTCAATGTCATTCTTTGTAGAAACAGGAATAAAGCCCATCTTTATACAGAAGCGCAAATGACATCAGGTAGCCCAAGTAATCCTGAAGGAAATGAGGAGCAAGGCTGCAAATCAACACACCCGAATTCAAGTTTTATTACAAAGCCAAAGCTATTCAAATTGATTCTTTCTTAATCCTGATGAACTGACTTATTCTCATGTCAAATATTTTCAGCATCTTTCTCAACCTTCTCATCCTTTGTAAAGTTGAAGGGGGTTGGGCATTGTTCTGTATTAGGTCTTGGCTTAAGGGGATACTCTGGCTCCTTTGATATTCTACCCAGACCATTTGAAACTTTCTCCATATCAGCAATAAAGCTGCCGCGCTTTCTTATCACTCACGTGCTCACTGGAGTAGAACTTTCAATTTCTTCCAAGAAATTTTTCTTTGCATTTACAACTTGACTTTGTAGAAAGCCAAGACACTGAGCTGTCGTCGGCCTGTCTCACTTTCTCCATGCACTGTTCACTAAGTGTAATTATTTGCAGATGTTGATGCAAAGGGAAAGATGATTATTTTCTTCCAAGTTGAAAATTTAAGGACATTGTAGAGTTATTAATTGGCCCAGTTTAAATAATATTGTGTCTTACATAAGAAGAGGAGCAGAAAGACAAAAAGATAATGGCTAGTCAGTGATGGGAAAGAAATATGCAGTGTTTATGCATTAAGTTCACCAAATAAATGTTACAATGTATGGTGATCAAAACAGTTAGAATAATAACATTAAGAATAACTCATCAAAGAGTACAATAAATGACAAAATAATGACAGTTCTTTAGGTCTTGTGAGAATTAGCAATGTGTCAAAGATATAAACCGGCCCTGTCTTTTTGAAAAAAATTAGTAAATTTATATTTGGCTGATGCAGAACTACTGTAAGTTCTTCAATTTATAAAACAATAAATACAGTGTCAAACTGCACAAAGAAACAAAGGGAAGCTTTGCTTAGCCTAGATATAGTGGGGAAGGGCTTGGTCCTGCCTCAAAGCAATGTCCTAGACTTTGTTGACTTCCCATGGAAAGCCTTACCCTCTCTGAGGAGTGGATGGGGCCTGGATGGGAGTGGGATGAGGGAAAGGTGGAGGGCACAGAAGGAGGGGAAAGAGCAGAAACTAAATTTGGCATGTAAAATAAGAAAACATGGTTTTTTTTAAATAAATTTAAAAAATAAAAAGATACCTGATTTCCTGGATGTTTTGTGTTAAGAATATGTTAGATTTAATGTTTTCTTTGATCAATGAGTCTATTTCCACTACAGTATCTTCAACATCTGAGATTCTTCTGTCTCTTGTATTCTGCTGTTTATACTTGTCTCTGTAGTTCCTGTTCATTTACCCAGATTTTTATATCCAGAATTCCCTCATTTTGTGATTTCTTTATTATGTACTCACTCATATGTGGATACTAGTTATAAATAAAGGATATTAAGCCTATAGTTCATGATCCTAGAGAACCTAAGTAATAAGGTGAACCCTAAAAATAAAACTTATAAAGACTGGAGAGAGAGGGGGAGAGGGAGTGGGGGAGTGGGGGGAAATGGGAGGAGGGGAGGAGATGGTAATTTTTAATAAATAAATAAATTAATTTAAAAAATATATAGATCCACCTGGAAAGTCAAAACAGACAGGATTGCCTGGCAAAATTGGGAGCAAGGACATGGGGGGGAGATGGAGTGTTGAACCAGTAGAGGAGGGAAAAATGCCAGGGGTGAAGAGAACTTGAGGGAATGGGATAGTCAAGAATGAGGAAGGACAGAGAAGAGAGCAAGGGAAGAGATATCTTGATGGAGGGAGTCATTATAGGGTTAGAAAGAAACCTGGCTCAAGAGAAATTCCCAGGAATCCACAGGGATGGCCCCAGCTAAGACCCTAAGCAATAAAGGAGAGGGGGCCTGATCTTGACTTGGTCCATGTTCAGACTGATGAGTATCTTAAATAACATAATAGAACCTTCATCCAACAACTGATGGAAACAGAGTCAGAGAACCACATGGAAGCACTGGACTGAACTCCCAAAGTTCAGCTGAAGAGTGAGAGGAGTAAGAATTTGAGCAAAGAGGTCAAGACCATGACAGGTTCACCTACTGAAACAGTCTACCTGAGCAAATGGGAGCTCACACACTCCAGCCAGACTGGGAAGGAACAACATAGGACCAAACCAGTCCCTCTGATTGTGGTTGACAGTTGCATGGCTGGGGCAGACTGAAGGGCCACTGGCCATGGCATCAGGACTTATACCTGCTGCATGTACTGGCTTTTATGGAACCTATTCTCTTTGGATGGATACCTTGCTCAGCCTAAATATAGTAAGGAGGGCCTTGAATCTTCCCCAGAGCAATGTGCCTTACCCTCTCCGAGGATTGGATGGGGGTATGGTGGGAGGATATGTGGAGAGAATGGGAGGAAGGGAGGGAGAGGGAACTTGGATTGTTATGTATATGGAAAAAAGACAGTTTGTTTTCTTTTTAAAAAATAAATAAATAAAAGGAAAAATCACACAAAAAAATCTATTCTTAGCATTTGAAAGATAAAGGGTGTTTATCTCAAAGATTAATCTTCTGTAACCATATTTTTATAAGAGCAATGGCTAGATTTGAGCACCAAAGTCTCTTTATATCTTGTCACTAGGCATTTTCCATTACTGTATACTGCTTTTTAATAATTACTTTTTTAATTTTAAGATGGTATCTGAAAATTCTTAACTCATTATGAGAAAGAAATGATTGATTTTCTTATTTTTATTATTTAAATAATAGAAAGTAAATGATCACAAAAGCATTCAGTCTCAATGATCAAATTATTTAAATTGAAAACACCAAATATATTTTTTCATGATGCTACTTTAATTTTCTTCAGGGTTCATGAAAACATAGTTTCTTCTATTGCTAGGTATTGTTACTTAGACAACAAAGATGCAATGTGAATCAAAGGCATTTTAAGTGTCAATATTTTCTTTTAACTTATCAACCAAACCTCTTTGGATTTTTCATAAGAATGAGTACTATGATCTACAGAAACCATACTTACCATATCTATAAACATAAAGTGAAACAGAAAATGGAATAGATTGATTGCTCAGTCAACAAACTGCATTTCATGCAAGCATGAAGAAATGTTTTTCAAGTACCCATGTAAAAATAAGCTAAATGTAGTGGTACAAGTATGTAATTCCAAGTCTGACAAGGGAAAGTCAGCTTATGCCAGAGACTTCCTGAACAGCTAGCTAGCTTAGTCTAGGTTATTCTAGTCCAAGAGACAGAGAAAGATTCTATCTCAAAAACAAATAAACACAATGTAGAAACTTCCTGAGTAATGACATCTGAGGCTGACCTGTGTCCTCCTAGAATATACACACATACATGTGTCCCATCACACATACATGTACCCATACACATGAACTCAAGCATAGAAGCATATATTTAATGAAAGAATGAATGAGTCAATAAAAAATCCTATGCAAATGAATATATAGTCAAAGACAAAACAAAAATATTAAGGAATTATTATAATTAAGACTCATTATATTGAGAATCATCCAATGAAATGAAAATGAAATGCCTGCACACAACAAAGTCTCTTTCTCTTTCTCTCTCTCTCTCTCTCTCACACACACACATACACACACAAATATTATATTTGTGGACTGGAAAAATTAATAGTCCTAGTATTGTTCTTACTGAAAAATGACATCTACAACTTTTATACCCCCATGGACTCAGATATTTGAATGTTTCCTTGATCCCAATTTTGTTGAAATTTTTGGGAGGATTAGGAGTTTTGATCTTGGAGGAGGTGTATCTCTGGGAATGTGCCTGAAAGATATAAAAGCCAATACTATCCCCAATTAGCTCTCTTTGTCTCATACTTGTGGGTAATGATAAAATTGCTGAGTTCCTACTCCAACCAATGCCTATCTGTCAGCCTGATGTCATGCTCCACATCATGGTGGCCATTTACTAATCTGAAAGAGTATACTGTATCTTTATAAAATTCCTAGGAATTCACAGGATGAACCCAGCTAAGACCCTAAGCAATAGAGGAGAGTGTACTTAAACTGGCCGTGTCCTGTAAACAGACTAATGAATATCTTAAATATCACCATAGAACCTTCATCCAGGAACTGAAGGAAACAGAGGCAGAGAGACCTGCATCAGAGCACTGGGTTGAACTTCCAAAGTCTAGTTGAAAAGTGGGAGGAATGAGACTATGAGCAAAGAGGTCAAGAACATGATGGCAGCATATACTGAAACAGTTTACCTGAGCTAATGAGAGCTCACCAACTCCAGCCAGATGGGTATGGAAACAGCATAGGTACAAACTAGTCCCTATGAATGTGGTTGACTGTTGTATAGCTAGGGCAGACTGCAGGGATGGCAGTGGCACAGGGATTTATCTCTATTGCTTATACTGGCTTTTTGGAGCCTATTTTCTTTGGATGGATACCTTGCTCAGCTTAGATATAGTAGAGAAAGCCTCGGACCTTCCCCAAAGCAATGTACCTTACCCTCTCTGAGGAATGGATGAGGTATACTGTGGGGTGTGTGAGAAGGGAATGGGAGGAGAGGAGGGAGTGGGAACTTGGATTGGTAAATAAAATGAAAATAGACAGTATGTTTTCTTTTTTTAAAAAAAATAAAATAAATAATGGCTTGATAATTGCTGTGGGACAGTGGTCTTGTACCCTATAAAGATCTTGTATTGTTTAAATAAAATGTTGATTGGTCAGTAGCCAGGCAGGAAGTATAGGCATGGGTGACAAGAAGAGAAGAATTCTGGGAAGAGGAAATGCTGAGTCTGCAGTGGTCATGAAGACACAGATGAAGCAAGATGAGAATGCCTCACTGATAAAAGTTACTAAGCCACATGGATAACACAGACAAGAATTTTGGGTTAATATAAGTTATAAGAGTTAATAAGAAGCCTGAGATACTAGGCCAACCAATTCATAATTCATGTAAGCCTCTTTGTGTTTCTTTGGGACTGAATGGCTGCAGGGCCTGGTGGGACAGAAAGATCTGTCAACAGATAATGGTATCTTTTCACAGCAATAGAAAAGTAACTAACAGTATGTTTTAACCAGGTAGTGGGCTATCGCTGTACCAGGCCTAATCATACTGGGTTCTCTCGATGAATGTGGAGTACTTTGAAACTTTGGACTAGAAAAAGGACTTAATGAACCACCCAATAGGAGTCTGGAAGATAATAGTGGTGAAAGCATGTGGACTATGGAGACTTAGTTCCAGAGGATTCAGAGAGAAACAACATTATCAGCTGAACTAGAGATCAATCTTTTGATTTATTGGTAAGGAATGTGACTGCATTTTGCTCTTAAGCTAGCATCTGCTTGAGGCTGAATTGAAGAGTTTTGGATAATTTCTTTCTTTACAGATATTTTGAGAAAGCCTAATGTTGATTCTGTTGAGTAGTTATTAGTAATCACTCTCTGAAGGTCTATTATTAAAAAGCAAGGGTGGCAAGAGAAATAAAACATGGATATTTTTGAGGAAAGAAATAGCACTAGTAGATTTTATGTTGGAGATAAGGCTTGTGCACAGAGAGATAGGAGAGGCCTGATGCAAAATGGAATCAAAAGAGTAGTAGGTACCCACAGAGAAAGACTTCATCCAACTAAACCTGCAACTTGTTAAAGAAAAAGGCTTGAGGATTTCCTCCACATAAAAATCAACTACAAAGAAAAGTTTATGCAAATGGAATTCAAGGTGAGGGCCAGTCACCATCACAAGCAGGCATGGATCTTGGCAGAATCAGCCAAGTGGAAAACTTTAGGGTCATGAAGAATAGAACTGTAAAGGGTTGTGGACTCTTCCTTACTACTTAATGGAAGTCACTGAGTTTAGGTGTGTTGCAGGTGTGTTCCCTTGTGGAGGACCAGAGAGGCCATTTTTTGAAGCTTTAAAAGTGAAATCTAGAAGGCACTGATAACCCTAAGAGGTTGGAGATGCCAGAGCTGTGGGGCGTCTGCCACAGATACCTTTATTCTAGGAGTGGGGCCAACCCAAGATAGAGAAGTGTATTGTAGTCAGCCAAGTTGGAAGTAAAAAGCCATTTAGTCCTTTGGCATCAGAATGAACTACAGGATTTTGAGTTACCTTGCTGTGATTTGGGCTTGCTTTAGTCCAGTATTTCATCACAGTGCCCATGCCTATTCATTCATTTTAGAATGGTAACATTTATTCTGTGTCATTGTAGTTGGAACTATGTAATCCGTTTTTGTTCTTTTTTTTGGGGGGGCTAAGTAAGAGATTGCCTTGATTATGAGAAGAGATATCAGATTTTAAACTGTTGAGACTGTGAAAGACTGTGGTGACATTTGAGATTGGACTAAATACATTTGTACAGTGATATAACCATAATTATTTTGGCTAGGGAGTAGACTATGGTGGTTTAAATGAGAATGGTGCAATAGGTGCATATGTTTGAATATTTGGTCCTCAGTTGGTCAAGAGGTTTATGAGATATGGTCTTGTTGAAGGGGATTTGTCTCTGGGGGTGGGTTTTGAGGTTTCATTCCCAGTTAGACCTCACTGTTTCCTAATTGTAGATAAGGATCTATGCTCCCAACCTATGCTCCCAATCTATGCTCCTGCACCATGCCTGACTGCCTGCTGCTATGTTTCCTGCTCATTATTGTCACTGACTCACAATCTGGAAGAGTAAGTTTCTAGTAATCTTTTTCTTCTATAAATTGTTTTGGTCACAGTTTCTTGTCACAGCAAAAGAAACATAACTAAGAGAGCATGGAACTACAAAAAATTCTAAATTGTTAAAATCTTATAAAGAGGGAGATATTATGAGGGGTAGGGAGAGAGGAAGAAAATGAATGTAGCATGAATGAAATCATCAACAAATTTTTATCTTAAGTGAGATAACCCAAAGACAGTGGGCAAAACCTTCACAGTTGAAATATAATAACATTGATCTCAGATATATAAAAATCTGTCTAATTATTAACAGGGTACTGAGCACATTATGATAAGGAGATTTTGGTCAATGGGTATAGAACTACAGACAAATGAAATATATATATTGAAGAGAACCATTATACAACATGGGGGTTTAACCAAGTATTTCATTCTTGAAAAATAGTGAGCCATTGTGAAAATATATTACATTTTCTTTATTCATTCTTTGGTTGAGGGACATCTAGGTTGTTTCCAGGTTCTGACTATTATGAATAATGCCAATGAATATACAATGTTTTCAATTTATAATCATTATTTAAAGTATTACATATATTATTTGGTTAGATGTAAATTGTCTGTTATATATACATTTTCAAAACTCTATTTTATTATTGACAAGTATGTATAATAAAATCTGTCATTAAGTAGTTTAAGACTATTTTGTTTCCAAATTATTGTAGTCATGTAAACATGTTCTTATTTACAGGGGTGTGTTTACATGTGAAAGAGGTGCATGTGAACATATTGCACATGTATGTGAAAGCCATATCATCTCTTTATATAAGGGGTCCACTTTGTTCCATGAGACAAAGTCTTCCACTAGCATTTACTAGACTAGGAAGACTGGTCTGTGAGCACCACGAATTATGTCTCCTTCTGCAGGAAGCTCTTGAATTCCAATTGTGAACCACGACACCTTGTATTTTTGTGTATGATTGAACTCAAATTCAGGTCTGTAACTATGATATTTTATTCTCAATTAGGACTTGAGGTTAGATTCTGATGTGAAATCTATAATTATCTCCTCATCCTCCTCCATCTATTTCTCTTCCTCCTCTTTCTATTCTACTTTTTCCTCTTCTTTACCTTCTGCTTGAGACAGTTTGTCACTAATGGTATCAGATAGCCTACACTTAATAATCCCTGTCTTAGCTTCTGAAGGATGGAATTTAAGGTATGCACCTCTAACATGGGACACATTATCTATCTTCTAATTGAGGTTTTCAGAAAAAAAATCAACTAATTCTAAATGGATGTATCATTGCTATGCAATAGGGTGTGATTTCCTTCTGGCTTCTGCTCGACACGTGAATTTACTAAAGCATGATGGGAGCAGAAATGAGCATTTTCATTCAGATGTCCACTCAGAAGGGTCTGATTGAATCTCAGTAATTAGTTTACAAGCTAATTAAAATTTGAACTTTGTCTATAATATTTAATTCTGTTCATAATTTATTTTTAACTATTGCTATATGTTTAAAGATTAAGTGATATGTAATTCAAATTAATTAATAATTATAGATGGATATATATTCATATATATGTATATTCATTTTATTTATAATCAGAATTATATTAGCATTTGGTCAAATAATTGATGGAACTTCAACAGGGATATTGAAACAATTGCCTATTTATTTAGTGTAATACCAAATGTTGATGATCTTGCCAAATAATTATTAGGCTTGCTGTCGATAGACACAAGAGGAATTTGGATTTCTGAATTGTAATTCCAGCCCAGGGATTTGGAATCTGGGACTTTGAACAGATCCATTAATTTTAGAATGTCCCTGCACTTAAATAGCTCAGATGAGCATTCAATGTCTTCTATGGTCTAGGTAATGTTTAAAAATATTAGAGTGAGAAACAATATTCATTATATTCAGTTCATATCAGGTACACACAACAGGAAAATATTAATTGAGCTATAAAATTATATTTCTAAATATATATAATCATCAAGCATCTTTTTTTCTTGTTTGCCATGATATGTCGTTCTTGCAGTCTTACTACATGAATTTTATCATTTTCAGCTTTGACCCTGCCATTATCCTATGGACTTCCTTCCAAAATTTTGATTTTATTGTGGCAAGATGGAAATGAGAAGTTGTAGTACCTGCCTTAAATTCCTGGAAACCTTCAAGGCTCAGGCTGTTTGAGTGCTTTAAAGCATGTCTTTCTTATCATAAATTCCTTGAAATATAATAAGAGTGTGATTCCTGGGCTAACTGGTGAACCAAGAAATTGAATCACTTGTCTGAATGGTACCGAAGTGGTGCCTGCTTCAAATAGCTAGTTAAAAAACCCAATTGAAATATTCTTGCAAGAAAGAGACTGTCAATAGAAGAGAATCTCTGAATATATTGTATCTAAATAGGAAATGTTACAAGTGGGAGTTTAAGTTCTTCCTTGTTCAAAAGAGACTTCAAGAACTGGAGTAGTTCCTGAGCGAGCTAATTCTCACTACTTGAAAAATTTCTCTATTCCACATCTGACTGCACATTGTGAGTAGCCCCTACTGCAGAAAGAAGAAAAAAATCACAAAGTGTAGAATGTCTGGCTCCTGTTTTTAGTGGAGAGTAACATCATGTGGAAAAAAATAAGAACCTATCAATAAAATTCAAGATCACTATGGAAGAAATTAGAAGTCTTTAAGTTGCAGGGTAATGAATGTATGAATGAATGAGACAGAGCCCAGGAGATGGGATTTCAAAGCTGTCCTGTATGTGAGCTGTAAGGTTAGATAGAGACATACAAGGTTCCTAGGTGACTTATTGTGCTTTCTTGATAACTGAGAAGTGAGAGAACTGGAATTTATTTGATATGCTCGAGTATAGCTTATTTCCAATTTTTTCAAGGACATATATTTAGGAAAAACTTTCAAAGAAATCATTGTAGAAGAAATATTTACCAAAATCATGCCAACATTTAATAACTTGTATCTAACATCAACTTTAGAGAATAAAATCAAAACCACAATTGTAAAGGATTTCCTACATTCATGTGGGAGAAATGTGAATCATTTGATATCAGATTAATAAGTAGGATTAATCAAAGCATTACAGAAATAATTATTCAATTGTCTTTCTCTGTATTTCTAGAACAGGAATGAGAAAGATATGCAAGTTTCTCTGCAGTAGGAAATCCTTTGTGAAAATGTTATAGTGGTGTAACTGTGTCACATGATGGCTACTTCTAGGTTTTAGAGGAGCTAACACACTGACTTCCACAGTGGTAACACAGTTTGCACTTTCCCCAAAATGGATTAGTGTTCACCTCTTTCCAGATCCACACCAACATTTTCTGCCATTCTTTTTGTCTTAGCACTTAGACTGGAGTGGGTTAAAATGTCAAAGAACATTTCAATTTCACTTCTCTGATAGCTATGGATGTTGAACATTAAAGCAAATATTCCTGGACATATGTATTTATTCTTTAGGGAACTCTGTTTAATCTCATGTTAATTGACATAAGCAGGTTTTTAGTTATCAGTATATTCTAGATTCTAAGAACTTTCTGTCAAAAGTATAGGTGCTAAAATTCTTCTACCATCTGTGACTTATACAATTTATGGGAAATCAGTTCATTCAAAAATACACATCAGTATTCTATACTATAGGTTGTTAGAAAAAAATTTCTCAGAAATTGTCTTACATATAGGTACAAATCAATAAAATCTAGATATAAACATTTCTGCTTCACATTTAACACAGTTTTATAAACACTTCCCATGTCATTAATTTATAAGTTCCTTGAGTAGGTGAACAACCTTCCATATGATATGGATGTGTGAAAAATTGTGAATTTATTATGAATTTCCATTACTTTATAATTTCAGCAAAGGTGTACTAATATTGACTTCAGGTAATTTTTGATCTATTCTCATATGACATTTTATTTTGTGGTTTCAAATTCTTTTGAATTTCCT
>LOJH01020809.1:756-20276 GCA_001685095.1 Ellobius talpinus | reverse complement strand
TCTTCTGAGTTACATAAAACTGTTGGAGAAACTCCATGCCAATTAAAACTGACTTGAAGTTGTTTGCCATTAGTTTCTCATCAAATTGGAAAGGAAAAAGAAAAGTAAAATTGTGTCAAGTGTGTGAATAAAGGGGGGATGGTGGGATTAGTGGGAATGGGGGAGGAAGAGGAGGTGGGCTTGAAGCAAAGAAAAGAACAAAGAAGAGCCCACATTCTTGAGACAACATAAAGCTGGAGGGGAAATACCCCTGTTTCATCTGTGACAAGAACGTTTACCGCAGAGACTAAGTGACAGAACTAATCTGAATTTGAGTAGTCAGCAGCTGGAAATTCCCCTTAGACATGAGACTGAGACTGTACGAGGAACAATGGTAACAAATCATTTGATAACAATGTCCAGGAAAATTACCTAGGAAAGCTAAGGTAGAAAAACATGAGATAACAAATGAGTTAAGTCATGAGAGTGCTGCTTTGAAGACTCATTAGGAAATTATACTTAATTCCAGGATGTTTAAAAAGTATATGAGACCATAAGAGGTAGTTAAGCAAACAGGTAACAAACAATTCTGTCAACTGAGGTCAGCTCTATTGAATAATAACGCCCCTCATAGACTCATATGTTTGAATGCTTGGTCCCCAGTTAGTGGAACTATTTAGGAAGGGTTAGGAGGACTTCCTCTTGTTGGAGGAAGTCTGTCGCTGAGGGTGGGCTTTGAGATTTCAAAAGCCAACAGTAAACATGTCACTCTCTTCCTCCTGACTGCAGATTCATGTAAAGCTGTTGTGGGAATTTGTACCTTGTGTGAAGATGTATTGTTGTGATTGGTGCAATGAAAAGCTGAATAGTCAATAGCTAGACAGGAGAGATAGGTGGGACTTCCGGAGAGAGCAAGGAAGAAGAAGATCCAGATGTGCTGGAGATGCCAGGAGTCAGGGAGAGGAAACAGGAGGTAGAAAATGGAAGAGGGGTAACACCACATGATAAAATATAGATTAATATAAATGAGTTAATTTAAGTTATAAGAGCTAGATAGGAACAAGCCTAAGCTATAGGCTGAGCTTTCATAATTAATAAGAAGTCTCTGTGTCATTTGGGTACTGGCTGGTGGGACAAACTCCTTCCTTTAAGCTATCAGCTACCTCCCTAGCAACATTCCTGCTTGTACACTGCCACAGTGTCCACCATGATAATAATGGACTGACCCTCAAAACTGTAAGTAAGCCACCAATTAAATTCTTTCTCCTAGAAGTTGCCTTGGTCATGGTGTCTCTTCACAGCAATAGAACAGTGACTCTAGGACAAGCCTCTACAGAACTGAAGGGAACCATGCATAGGCTGTCTCAGTGTGGGGAATAGCATTTAAATTTATAAGCATAACAGTATGTGAAGCAAAAGTGTCTTATGTCATTAACAAAATTATTTATAACAGAGAATTTTATAGTAGTAATAATAAAGTGAGGAAAATAATTAAGTAAAAAAATTCACTGGAGCTAAGAATATAGGTCAGTCAATAAAAGCACAAGAGGTCTGATCCCTCATAACCCATATTTTAAAATGTCTAGGCATGATGGTACATGCTTATAAAGCCACTGCTGGGAAGGGAGATCTTTTGTTCTTATTGGCCTGCCACCCTATACTACTTTGAGAGTCAAGCAAATGAGACATAGAGAAATGGCACCTAATGTCCTCCTCTGCCCGCCACATACACACACACACACACATAGACATTAAAGCCCTCCACACAAACACAAACAGGCACACACATAAACTCTAACACAAACAAACATGTACATAAACACATATGCATAAAAACATCAAATTCATCCATCAGGATAAAACCATGGCTTTCTAATAATGAAATGCAACCACATGTAGACAACAATCATTTCCATAGCTTCTTTTATATTTTTTTATAGTCAGCACATTAAGTCTTTATCTGGAGGGTATTGGTCAGGGTCAACAGACTTTGTTTACAATGCATATGCTTTCTAGTATCATTCCAACATCTTTTTTTAAAAAAAAAAAGCTCTGAATACAATCACACTTCTCAGTCTGTACTTTTTATTTTCATCCTAAAGAAAAGATCATCTCCTTGAAATCACATAGCTTCATGATTTTTGACACCCTATGGTCTGTAAATATTACATATGATACCATAGTGACATGAAACATTCATTGGATTCATTCATTACCGCCTTGGATTCCACAACCCACCCACAGAAACACCAGGCCTTGTTGGATATACTGTTTCCAAAACACACAGAATGGTGAACAATGCTGGCTCTTACCCTCTGTCCACCCAAATCAAAAGAGCATGAAAGGAAACTTCAGGCAGAACTACACAATTTGTACCTGAGTGCTGTAAACTCCCATGGCTCAAGTACTACAAGAAGAGAGAGACACCAGGGGAGCTCGGCTTTATTTCCATATTGAAACTTCACCTGGAGCCATGTTCGAGTTTACAGTTGGCACAAATTGCTTCCAAAAGTCTCTGTGAACCTTGCTTGATGAGCACAAAAAAAATGTTTTCCAAGGAAGACTCCTAGTCAAATATGTTTGGAATTTCAACCACAACCACAGCGTGGACCTTCCTGGCACTTCATCCAGTGTGGACTGTGCCCTGTGTTGACTCGGCAGCCATGTCCTGAGTACCAAGTCTGTGCTAGTGTAAGGACTGCTGTGGTACTCAATATGGCCCCAAGGATTTTTACACTGAAATGTTGGTTCCCAGGATGGAAGTCCCAGTAGTAGAATCATTGAAAGGCTGGAGCCAGAGGAGTGTGCTTAAGTCACTGAGGACATACCACTCAAAAGGACTGAAGTTCTGAGACTCTGGTATTATAACTAAAGTGAGCGGACCTCCTTATTAGGTCATCACTTCCATCCATACTCCCACCATTGTGATGTCATCAGTCATGGGCCCTTATCTGAGACTGAACACAAATGCCTACCCATTTTTTATTTCAAGCCTTCAGAACTGTACACTAGACAGCCGCACCCCCATACCAGGTATTTCATTGTAACAACAGACTTGATAATCTGATAATCAACAAGCATTGATAATCTGATTTCTTTGGTCTGTATTCAGGCCCACTAGCTCCAGTTTAATTTGTCTGTTACTGTACTGTAGCTTTCAAAGATTTTAGACATTTGAATGTAAGTAATTAACTATTTATTATAACCAAAAGATTATCAAGAAAAACCTTTAGATTGATAGTAAAAAGACCAGTTTTCTCCCAATATCTTTGTCAGCCCATTTTCAGAAGCAAGAAACAGCTTCTAAACTTTCTCTTCATAGGCAAAGAATGCAGACATTAATTCTCCCAATTATCACAATGAATGAAGAGGGAGCTGTGTGTAGTTTGAATCTATAAATAAATCACTTCAAGAAATATAATCTTGTATCCATCAACAGTCAGGTGTGGCTGGAAGATGGACTGAGAGGACCCTAGCCCTCAATGCTGAGCTGTTTGCTACTGATGAATTTGGTAGAAGAGAAATAATGGCTCTCAGTCATATACCTGTTAGTGACCCAACCGGGCTCTAATAGATAAGCCCAATTCAATGGCCACACAGACAGCCCTAGGAAAATTAAATCAGTCAGAAAACCAATCAAAAGTCATCTTGGAAAGGTACTGGTAGGGACAGAGGAGGGATTTAATGGGGATGGAAGAGAGAGTTAAGGGAGGGTGGGGAAGGCTAATCGAATAAGTTATATAACTGATGGAAACTGACAAATAACACAATTCATTCATAATTTTTTTAAAAAAATTTATAAAGGTAAATAACATTGGCAATATAATTTGCCTTAATCATTCTAAATAAACCATATGCATCTTTCTAAAACTTAAGTTTAACATTTCCTGGGAGATTCGTGTTCAAAATGTTCAAGGTGGGAGGCCTGACGAAGTGACTCAGGGGGAAGAGCACTGGTTACTCTTCCAAAGGACCTGGGTTCCTTTCCCAGCACCCAGATGGCCCTTAGCTGACAGCAATTTGTACCCCAGTTCCAAAGAATACAAACCCTCTCTTGTTCTCTGGGGCACTGCAAACATGTGGTACACCAACATAGCATTCAGGCAAAAATATCCATATCCATAAATGAAAATAAAGGAATTTTTAAGGATATAGGTTTTTTTAAAAAAAAGAAAATGTCCATGGGAGCACTGTATAGGGAAAAACAGGATCAGTGATACAGCCTATAATCACTTTTTTCAAGGAACTTGGGGTTCCTTTTATCTGACATAATTACAGATGATTTGGAAGGAAGATGAGAAGATGGTCAGAGCCATGACTGGTGTGATGGGAGGGTTCAGGAAGCTGGAGGATCTGAGAGATTGACCAGGACTCATTTCAGTAGCCATGAACAAAGTGCTGTAGATGAGGGATGCAGGCTTCACGGGCCTCATTGGGCAAAGAACACCTTCTGTTGGGGGTAGTATTGTCAGTTTAGTAAAAGTAAACAGGATTTTTTAGTTGGAATAGAATTATGTTTTTATCCAAGATATAAAATAACTTAGCGTGACATACAAACAACAAAAAAGAGGCTTGCCTTTCTAAAGTCCAACCTAGGAGATTTCAAGGCTGTGTGTGACAAAACAAGTCTCCACTCAAATATGGTGATGGCCTATTGAGTAATTGTGGGCTTTGGTCAATATGAATGAGTTATTGAGCTGAATGGCTTTCAGATAGAAGCAAAAATTGAAATTCTAGAAGTTAACATTGTTAATATTATTTCCTCAAATCATTCTTATGAGTTAATGAGGGAAGACAGGTCTCAAAACCATCACCTGTGACGAATGAGGCAGCAGCAAAGGAGCAACTGGTCTTCATGTCCCAACTGCTCCAATCAACCTGAAGGAAAAAATGTGCACCCAAACAGTCACCAGTGGCTTTCCCACTCTGGGGTCAACATGCACATCCCTGGCACACTGCTGCTTACTTAAGTCAAAATAAAGTGAAATCCAAAGCTATTTTACATATCTGAGTCACTTTTTTATGAAGGGAATTTAGTGAATGCAAATGTAGAAAACAATGGCATAAAACCTAGCTTCATTGATAGTTTGTATTAAAACGTTCAGAAACGAACATTCTGAAACCAGAGAAAACCTTTTTCAATGTGATTCTTTCTACTGTTTCTAGCACCTGTTCTGCCATTCTTTAGACCAGAGGGGAGGTTATTTAACACTTATATTGAATCTCCTCCTTAATAAGCCATCTTGAGGCCACAGAAAGGTTTTGTTATACATACATCAAACATCTATGCATTTCTGCTAAGTGTTTTAAGAATTTATTGATGAATATTCCAAAGCCTTCAAAGAGTGTTCCTTTCCCGTTGAATTTCTCCCGTCACTCTACACTGAACATTTAACAAAGTCCCTACTTCTAAGAAACAAAAGACTAAGTTTATATCGAGTTGCTTCACTTTAGTGGAGACATTAAGAGTTGCATTCCATGCTAATGAAAATAATTACTTTAAACTAAATTTCAAAGAGTAGTACTTGCTTTTTTTCCTGTTATCTGTGAGGAAGGGAGGCCTAGCCTTGGTATGAACTTCCACTAATCTTATCAGTTTAAAACAGATTTCGCAAAGAACAATTGAATCACACAACGAGGATACAGAGTTGTGTTAATGAAATTCATCCATCCACTCAAGAAACTTTAATGAATCTTCTCTATCCTTGTAAAGGCAATGAAGATAAGGTGATAAGAAGCGGTGCCTCTTCTCAGAGTTCACAGACTTGGGTAAGAAAGACCAGCGTTGTTTCCCAAACGGAGAGCACTCACTCCAGGTAAACCAGCAGGCAAAGACTCTACTGAGACATGGACTTTGAGGAAACTTTTCAGAAAGAGTGTAGGCAAACTGAACCGACCCATCCCACGTAGCCTGACCTTTATCTCTGTAATTAAAGTTCTACTGAAATATGAGACAAGTTTCTGGAAGCGCCAACTGTAGCTGCTCTCAGGCTGAGAAATGCTACAGGTGTTGCATGGACCTGAAGACTGACAACAGCGACTCTCTGACTCTTCTCAGGAAAAGTTTACCAACTGCTGATCAAGACGAAGAGGTACCTGGGGCCTGAGAGGTAGTTTGTTCCTTCCAGTTGGGGAAGTATATGCTGAGGCACCAGGTCAAAAAAACGAGTCGTTTCTGGGAGCTGTATATGACCCAATATGGGGAGGAGTGTAGTTAGAAGAACAACCATGGACTGGACCACACAGTGCTTTGTCCTTAGACAATTGAAGACAATTGGTTATAATGCAGGCACCTTGACTTCGAGGCTCCAGAACATGCTTTAGGCAAATAAAAAACTACTGTGTCAACATAGTCTTCAGATATGTCTAAAGATCTATGGAACCTTGAAGTCCTGTGTGGGGCAGAGGGCTTGTGCTTCTTCTGTCTGTGGAGAGTTAAGAATACACAAGACTCAAGTGTAAATGAAAGTAACTCATGGTTTTTGCGAGCAAAATGCTGCTTTCCAGTGGCCAGTAAAGAATCCTCCTTTCAAAAGTCTGAAAATAGGGCCAGAAAACTTCTGACATACAGAGAAGGAATATGCTAGTAGGGAAAAAACATCAGTTTTAGAATTTAAAAAAAATGTCTAAATTTGATCTACTAATGAAACACATATGCATTACTTAGAGCCTGGGCAGCCTCCTCTATAAAACAGGAGTTCCAAAGTACATATCATAGGGCCATCACAAGGATGATAATCCCCATGCCTGACACAAAGTAGTGGCTCAATAATGTTAGCTACAGTCACTGGCTTTTTAAGTGCTTACCACATAAGAAGACGCAGATAGTCGATAACTTGTTATTATTTTAACATTTTCATTAGGAAATAATGCTAGCTAATACCAACATTAATCAGATGTATTTCCACTTAAGCAGCATGCATGCCATCCAAAATGACTTTATCTCCCCTTCTACAATCCCATTACTCACCAAATTCTTGCAAATGTGCATTATACGATCCTAAAACCCACCTCCCTCAGTTTGATCCTCTGTCTATACCAGGTGGACCCAGCCATCTCCTGGTAGATGACACTGTTAAGTATGGGGTGCCTATAGATGATGCTACCTGTCTGCTGCCTACCTCCAGCTGTCTCCATTGCATAGGGAATTACATCTGAATCCGATTTCTTCCGGAAACTAGTCTCTTTTGTATTTCTGTGGCTTTGCACAGTCATTCTTTCTGTCTTGTCTTGCTCCACACCTAGAAAAACTTTCTAGATATAAACCAAACACTGCCATGCTCTATACAGCTCTCTTCGATTCAGACAATCCTGGCCCATTACACCTTCAAGTCCTGTAGTGTTTGTAACTACACATCATTTTCACTCTGTGACTAACAAGCACATCTGTCTCATACAAACTGTGGGTGCCTCCAAGTCATGAATCTTGCCTCACTTCACACCCTCAGACCTCCTGTATTTCTTGTTGCATAGTCATTACCAGTAAATATTTGCTAAGTCGTAAATGAAGTGATAAATACCCCCTTGCCTGTCTTCATAGGTTCTACCCTCATTTAAAAAGAAATATATTCTAAGTCTCTTAGAATTTTGTTATTAAATGCCCTGTGTTCTGGAGTTTATGCAAAGCCAGAGGAGGACAAGATCACTCCTCCAGGACTCGGAGGGGGGCACAAATGATCATTAGGCATTGGTGTCAATCAGAGGGAGACATAAATTAGCTGCCCACATGCTTCCAGAACTCTCCCAAAGGTCTTTTTCCAACACTAACAGGCTGCAGGTAATTGTTAGCTTCTCACTGTCTATAAACAAGATCTTAAGGGGAGGAGGTGGAAATTTTTAATAAAAAAAAAGTTAAATGAAAAAAAAAACAAGATCTTACCCTGAAACTAAAAGCACATGCACAGATTTTTTTTCCTTTTTTAACAGTGTACAAATTGTTGTATATAATTCTCCTTTAAGAGTCTGAGAAGACAGAAAATAAAATCTTAAAATCCTTTTTTTCACTATGAGTTCACAGAGTTCTGATAGAACACCTTTTATTTTTCACATGCTGAATTCTAATTATAAATATAACACAATGCATTTATAAATTTTTGTTTCCTGTTGGTTCTTTTTCTCACAGCGCTGTGTGAAATTATCAACTCTATTTGTCTTTACTCTCTGCACCAGGGATGCTTCAAAGAACACTAATTAATATTTGGCAGATGACAACTAACACATATTCAAGACTAAAAATATATCTTAAAGGGTGTCAGAGGCTAAGAAAGTATCTATGTACCTATTCCTTATTGTTTCACACCTCCGTGCAGAAATGGTCAAAGGTAACAGAACAAAGAGAAAAGATGATAAAGGTCTTTCATCATCTTTTTCACTATAAAACATTGACAAATGAAGAGATACAATTCTGTACTATTTGTTGCTTTATTCCCCTGTCTGGCACATCATTTAGCTATAGCGAACCCTTAACCAATGTAATGAGTTGAATCACCGATGCAGACAGACAAGGTTCAAGCCTGCTAGTGGCTTTACCCTGGACATTGCCTCTTCTAGACCTGTGACAACTTCTCTTCTTTACAAATTATGCTTCCAGATACTCTCTCTAGCAACACAACTCTGAAACATGGAGCATGTTTGCCTCCTGACTGGTTCACACTACATCTGCTGACATTAACCTAAAATTGGCTCCCAAGCATGACCTTTTCCTTTGTTTAAAAGGTTATGGTTTGTTTTAGTCACAAAACTAAAACAAACCATAACCTTTTAACTGTACCATGTACAAATTGAAATTAGACCTCATCTATTACACTACACTCACGGTAGCATCATCCTTCACGTGTTTGTGAAGCTGCCCTCACACTCAAGCTGTATACTCTGTGTCTGTGAGGATGAAAGATACTCATAAGAATAAGAATAACAAACAATAATATATACCATTGAAGGCAAAAGCCAGCATCTAAATAAGACCAGAAAGGTGAAACATTAATGCGACAGATCTTATTTCTGCTGCATTGATGCCTTATTGTAAGCTAGTCCATCACAGCAATAAAATGCTATAACAGTTTGATGTTACAAAACAGACTTGATACCATTGCTCTCTTAACAGCTTACCCATCGATTACCTCCTTATTTCCTTTCACAAAAGTGAAAAAGAAACATGAGATGAGAGATAATAAACTAGCTTGGGGAAAAAATGAAATCCCATTATGATCTTGAATAAATATGGCTAAAAGGTTGCCTCTGTCTCAAGTTCTCTATGTGGCAATCACATTTTCTGAGTTAAGAAAAAATGTAGGGGGAGGGGGAGAAAAAAAGTAAAAAAAAAAAGAAAAGAAAAAAATGTAACATGTAATGGAAGTATTAGTTAACAAAAGGCTGGGAGAGTTTAAATTGCTACTATCAGGCTAGTTCTAGGCTTCATAAGGTATGGTATAGCACACAGACCTTGTGTCCAAGCTTACTGGAGAGACAAGATAATGGTTCACAGGTTAGAGATAACTCAAGATTATTATGGTTATTATGAATGGTATCTATCTATCACTGGCATATGCAACATACTCCATCCTTTTAAAATAAGCACAGCATTAAAACCCAAATTGTGTAAGGAATATTGCTTTGGAGTGACAGAGAAAGATAAATATGATGAGAACAGTGAGCTTCGCTTTTTAGGTCATTGTAATTACCCACATAGGAATCTGGAAAGATGAGAGTTCCTCATCCCCAATCCCCATGCGTCATGCGTCATTTGAGGGAAAGGATGTCAGCAGGGATGCTCACATTAAGGATCTTAGGCTGGAGACTGTCTTAGATTATTTCAATAAGTCACAAATGCAGTGACAATTCCGTCATTAGAAACAGATGGAAGCAGAAGATGAGTCCATGCAGAATGGAGGGCTATGACCATTGAGACAGTAGTACTGACAGTCTACCAGAAGCCAGGAGACAACGTTGCGGTGTCTGTGCCAGAGCCATGGGTCAGTTGCTTTCCTCGTATCTTGATTTCTGCCTGTAATACTAATATCAGACTTGTGGGGGGGTCTACATCTATGAAAAAATATAATTTCTGTTCTCGTAATCTATCCAGTTTGTGCTTCTTTCTTACTTTAGCTGCAGGAAAGTGATACAGCTGTCAATAAGTCTAATTATGGTACAACTGTCCATGTGTTACTGAAACACACTTTCCTATTTATTTAGACCCAGTAAAACAGTATAAAACATCAACTCCCATTTATGGTTCATCAAACTCTTCATACATAAAATGGATTAAGCTCAGTTCATAATCTCTCTTGCCCCTTCTATTGTGCATCAGTCAGCGTTTTCCCCACCAGCCTCCTAGGATGGGCATTAAAGACTTCCTGGGTTTTTGATGTAAATAGTCTCAGCATATTTGTGGTGCTTCAAGGTTTTTTGGGTATTTTTGTTGTTGTTGTTTTTACCACCTTATTAGAAAAAAATCTAAAGGAGATATGAAAAGTATATCAAACAAAACTTACTCGAGGTCAGGGGAAGAATCATAGAAAACATTGAGCTTCTATTTTATTGCCTGGTATGTTGGGGAAACATTTCAGAAGTAATTGTAGGGTATTAAGCCAAAGCTTCATATATATATATATATATATATTCATATATATTCTGTCTATTAGTAGATAGTAAGGCTGAGGAATTTACCTTATTTTTTTCAGCACTGGTGATTGACAGAAAGGGCTCGGCACTGTGGTAGAGTTCCAGCTCCTAATATTTTTATTTCGAAAGTGAAAAGAAAATATCTGTCTGCTTTTCCTACAGAATCATTTGGGGCTTTCAGTGCCTATTAAAAATTGTAAGTTAAAGGAGAAATTTTAATAATAAGACTCAGTACAGGTATTTACAAGAGCAGAAGAAAAGTTAATTTACTAGTGCCCTGAAAAAGAACTTATATAAGCAGGGATTTATAAGAAAATTATAGAAGTTTTAAGATTTGTAATCAAGTTAAGGAAATATTTAAAATGATGATTATTTTTATTATCGATAAACCACTTTGAATTAGTTGATGATTTTGTATCATTTAAGATAACTTCTTTTCCCTATTTTTAAACCTGAGAATAATAAAGTAAAAAAGCCCCCCAAAATGTATACTATTGGAACCTTCACAGGTTTGCTCACTCTGATTACAGCAACTACTTCCTAGAGCATTTTTGCTTCTAACATCAGCCAGAGCCCTTGCAAACAAGAGACTGAAGGGTTGGGTGCCCATGCTGCATGGCCGTGACCATTGGAATGTGGAGGTTTTACTGACTTTCCTTCCTCTGGCATAAACAAGCATTTGTTTTCCAGATGATCAGTAAAGCAAATTATTGTTTACACATTTCAAGAAGGAGAAATTTCATTAAATATTTAGAAAGCATCCTATTCTCTAGTAACATTTTAGCCAATTTATCTGAAAATTAATAAGCAGCCCTTTGCTAAAGGTGAGAATTTGGGGCAGGCTGAAGCAATCCAAAACTAGTTAGTTAATTTCTTCGGGCCATAGTTCTCTTAACTGTCATAGTTAAGAGTTAATAGAAGAGCTGAATAGTTAAATTTGGTAAAAAGAGAAATGTCAAAAAATATTTTTGAGAAGTTCTACTCAAATATCAATGAGAATATACTTAATACTGCACTTAAATGCATAAAATGATAACTTGCATGCTGTGTTATGTCGTGTCACAATAAAAAAGTTAAAATGCACATTTAAATGACTTGGTAAAATTCTCTTAATATAGCTTATTTCCTTCCCATAATATGTGAGATCAATAGATTATTCTATATTAAGGATAATTGTCTTCGTGCCTAGATTGGAATACAAACTTTAGGGATATTTCTTACACTTTAAGTCATTAAATCTCCTGTTCTTTATTCGACGAAGCCCAATAAAACTATTACTTCAAGTCAAAGTATCAATTGTTAATAGTCAACCACCAATCATTGTCTAAATGACTATGATTTAATTACGTTTAAGTTTTTCTACTGCTTTATTTTAGCAAATAATTTTTATTATTTCTTTACTCAAAACCTCATTAATATTACCTCACCTTGATGTGTTATCTTTTTCTTCATAAGAAGAGAGGAATAAAAACCTGAGACAGTAGGTCAACTGTAGTGTGGAAAGTCTCGTATAGATGGAAAAGGAAAAGAAGAAAATGAGAGAGGCTAAATGCTAGCTAGAATTTTACACTTACAGCTCTGCAGACTCCTTTCTCCCTCCAAGGTCCACCTACTAACCATCAATGGATTTGTGTTCTATAAACCTCTCCTTCTTTTAGGAAGATGTTCGTAGAAAATACATAAATCTCCAAAGAAAGTTCTGTGGTGACAGGTAGAATATGTTACCATAAAATAAGCCACATTGGTGCAAGGATTATTTTGAGCTGACAGTCAGGAAGTGCTCTCTCCCTCTTCTCTTGCCTAAAAGCACAAGGTAAATTATCAAAGGTTTTCTTCCACTCTTACTAAAGGTGAGAAAGCCCTCTGTGAAGAGCGCATCACAGACCCTCATTAGTCTAGAGACACCTTGAGGAATCCACATAGCTAAGGGGACTCAGCAAGCAAGCTTTGTCGTCCATCATCTTCCCACAGTTTGCCACACTGGAGAGTCAATGTACTCTTTCTTCCTTTGCTATGTTATGAGGCCACCCTACAAAACAGATCTCTCGCCTATTCCTGTAAATTTCAATATTTTCCAATTTTCCTCCCATAGAAATATGGGCTAAACATGTCAATAAACTTCCTTTTCTTTTCTTATGTTTAATTTTATTTTTCCTTCTTATTAATTCATTTTGCTGCAGGTGTCCCAGATAAGAGCTGAGAAAAGTAGAAAATTATTTTTCCTCCAATGTGATAACTAATGTCACACAAGTAATAATGTGACTATCTACTCATGAAAAAGTATGAATATACTAACACGGTCAAGATAAAATATAAAAAAAGACCATGATGAGGGAAATAGTACAGGTATCTATACAGCTAATAAATACGGCAAGAAATGCCATCTGCATGTACTTAGGAGAATGGTTTTCTCCTTTGTCTTGAGAGACCCTTGGTTAGAGATCACTCATTCTTCATCCACTGTTGAGTTAGGGCCAAATAAAAACAGGTGATGACCCTTTGTGAATAAGCCAAGAAAATTTTATTGAAACTTGTAGACTTAGCAAATTAAATTTAAACCCCTACCTTCTTATACTTTCAAGATAACATAATTCAATGTATTTTTATAGTAGAGAAAAATCTGAATTCTTCCAAATAAGCAAAAAAAAAAAATTCCAGGATTACTGAAATTGAAAAAGGACTCCGAATGAGATGCATGTGGCTGGACCTATGTAACACTATTACACTATTACATTTGGTTTCACAAGGCTATTCTTTGAAAATTACTCAATTAATATTTAAAATATACACATTATTTGATATTTCCCAGTATCTCTGAATCTTTAAGACAATTCTGTTAAAGCAACTTAAGATGATTTTGGCTCAGTAAATTTTTAAAATAATTTCTAAACCTTCACCTCCCTTGTCTCACCACGCTTAACTGAAAGATGAGTGAGATTTATGAATCCCACACTCTTGTATCCAAATACATTGTCTACGGGGCAAAACTCACTCCCTCTAAACTTCAACCCATAACCTTAAAAGTCATCGCACATCAATCCTCTGCATACCTGAGCGTTAAGAGTTCTGCTCAGTGTCCAGCAATATCACAGTGCCCATTTCTCGAGGCAGAGATCCTACAATGACTCCATTTCCATCCTAAGTAAGTTGCCTTGCTTGCCTTACTATTAAATTCACTTCTTAGACCTCAAGCAGATCTTCCCCTTTTGAGAGATAATTTTAAACTGAAACATTCTAAGAAATGGATGAAGAGGAAAAATCCACTGAAGGTCAGAAAATTCAGAAACAGAATTTTGTGTTCATGAACCATTCTAAAAAAAAACAAATCAAGTTTTACCATTATTGTTTCTGAGATTTGCCCTTTCTGATATTATTTTGTAACATGACCTGCATACAGAAGCATCACCCCATCTAAACAAGGAAGAAAGCTGGCATTTGCCAAGAAACCGCTCCCTCGCCCTACACACAAGTTTCCACTGTTATTGTCTCCAGAACAGTCTTCTAGAACTATAGCCTGGCACCATGAAGGCAGCTTGTTTGCTTTCCCTCAGTAGTTTATGCTCATTAGTGAAACTTGTGTGTAGGAAACATTATATATATTATTTTAGAGGTTAAAATAAGACAGTGTAGACAAACTTAAGAAGTATGTACATTCCAAAGAAATCTGAAAAACCCACTCAGAATATTGCCATAATGGGGAGCTGGCAGCTCTCTCTCACCGGCTCAAAGTCTCTTTGTCATTTCTGGCAGTTTGTCTCTCCCTGCTTCATGGGACAATGCCCAAGGTCATAACATAGAGAAGAGTTTTTTAAATTAATTAAAATTTCAATTTATTTTACATACCAACCAAAGTTTCCCCTCCCTCCTCTCCTCCTGTTCGCTCCCCCTCCACCATCTCCCCTCTTTGATCCACTTTGCCTCTGTTTCTATTCAGAAAGGAGCAGGCCTCTCATAGGTATCAACAAAGCATGGCCTACTAAGTTGAGGTAGAACTAAGCTCCTCCCCTTGTGTTAAGGCTAGGTGAGTCAACCCAGATTGGGTAATAGGTTCCCAAAAGCCAGTTCAAACATTAGGGACATGCCAGGATCCCACTGCTAGAAGTCACACAAATAGAGCAAGTTACACAGCTGTCACACATACTTAGAGGACCTAGGTTAGTCCCCTGCAAGCTCCCTAGCTGTCAGTCTAGAGTCTGTGAGCTCCTATGAGCCCAAGTTAGCTGTTTCTCTGGGTTCTCTTGTAAAGACCTTGATGTCCTGACTCATACAATCCTTCCTCCCTCTCTTCAAGAGGATTCCCAGAGCTCAGCTTGGTGCTTGGCTGTGGATCTCTACATTTGTTTCTATCAGCTACTGGATGAAGGCTCTCTGATGACAATTAAGTAGCCACCAATCTGATTACAGGAGGCGGCCAGTTCAGGCACCCTCTCCGTTATTGCTAGGAGTCTTAGCTGGGGTTATCCTTGTGAATTCATGGGAGTTTCCATGGTACTGGGTTTCTCTCTCACCCCAAAATGGCCTCCTTATCAAGACATCTCTTTCATTATTGTCCTTCGCTCCTGCCTCCATCCTGTTCCCAACCTGCCCAACCCAATCCTTCATGTTCCCACCTCCTAGCTCCTCCACTCCCACCCCAATTTACCTAGGAGATCTCTTCTATTTCCCCCTTCTAGAGAAATCCATGTGTCCCTCTTTGGGCCCTCCTTTTTACCTAACCTCTCTGGGGCTGTGGACCAGCTGACTGGCTGGCGGGGACTGCCAAAAGCTATGTTCTTAATTAAGCTAGAATTATTAAAGCATCAACCAAGACGTGATGTGCTTAACCTACTTCCAAATCCAGTATGATGGCTCTGCCTTATCAGGAAGGGGTGATAATGGGGCTGATTGATCAGGCCAGCTCAGTTTCCAGACCTTCACTGCATTTGACCTTGATGATAGCAAGCCCTGTTTAACAATCTTCCAACAATTCAGGGTCTGCTTTTGGTTTCTCACCTAAGTTCATACAGTTTATGTTTTCAAGACTGCCTTAGAGAATCCCCACAGCACTACAAAGTCCTAGGATTCTTTATACCATGTTCATCAATAGGTTTTGATTTGCATTTATTCCCGAATTCATCCAGAAACTAGACTTTGGTGACCTATGACATGTCATCATGTAACCTACTTTTCAAGAGATTTGAGACCTCTGAGATGATATTGCAATTAAACTCATACTGAATATAAATGTGACCCAAGTAATATATGCAGATAAAACATACGTGTTCTTCTCTGGCTAATCAAGTAGAAAAATGAGAAGCAATCATCAAGTAAGTTAAATAACAGGAATAAGGCAACATGACAGGGGATGTTGTTAATTGAAACCGCTACTCATAGTGCTAGTTTACCTTGCTTTCCTCTTGCTCTTAGTGAGTCGCTTGCTTTTTTGTACAATACTGTTTTACAGAGTACCTAGACCCTCTGGTCTTCTCCACGACTTTATATTTTCCAGACATCCCTCTCTCTTCCATTATCATTTTCTTCATCTCTCTGGCATCAACGTTTTCAGCACACCTCCCCTGAGAGCCTTTATTTTCTTTTTTATTATTATTTTATTACTTAAAAAAATGCCAATCCAAATTCCCATTCCCTCCCCTCCTCCCACTCCCTTCCCACTCCCTCCACAAACCCTCCCACCCCACCCGCTCCAATCCTAAGAGAGAGCAGTGCACCCAGCCCTGTGGAAAGTCCAAGGCCCTCCCTCCCTACTACATCTAGGTTGGCCTTCACAGTTGCCCAGTCAGTTTTCTCAGTTCTGTGCCATATCCACAACAGTCAGCTCAGCCACAGCCTCTACTTCCTTCACTCCCCATCCCCTTCCAGCCTGGCTCCTTATCCTGTCACTATAGAGACACTGCTCTGGACAAAGAATCCAGACTGTCAAATCAGTGGGCATCTTATTCTCTCCACCACTTTTCCTTTCTTGAAAGTCTCCCCAGACCATCTCTAACTCTGAGATCTCCCTGAGACTCCCACAATAGATTCAATGAATCAACCTAATGCCATTATCACAGTTTCTTATCTTGACAAGGAGGAAATATAGATATCACTCAATTGTCTTGGCTAAGAGCCAGTATTAGAGACATCAATTCCTGTATGAGTTAATGAAGATACTGAAGGCTCAAGCTATTTGCCTGATTCTGTTTTAACCTCAGATCAAGCCAGAGCGATTGTTTTATTAAAGTCTCTTATTTCATTTGTCACTTTTAATTATCTATATACATATATATATGTGTGTGTGTGTGCAAAATATGTGTGCAGGTGTCAGAGGCATGTATACCTTGGAACTGGAGTTACAGGTGGTGGTGAGCTCTTGAAATGGGTGTTGGGAACCAAACTGAGGTCCTCTGGAAGAGATGTAAGTGCTCTTAACAACTGAGCCAGCTCTCCAGCACCTTTTTGTCACATTATTAACAGGAACTACTATATATAAACACATACATACATACATAATACATACATACATACATATATACACACAGAGAGAGGGGGAGGGAGGAAAATAGCTAACAATGGTTTTACTTTGTTTCACTGATAAATTTGGAGTTTTCATGATATTGTTTTGATTGACATGACGGAAGAAAAACAGCTTATTTAAAACTTGGTAAGTAAATGACTCAATCTATTAAAAACAATAAAGGGAACATAAGCTAAAACGAGATCAAAGAAGCATAAGTTAATGCCCTCTTTTCACTCCTCGGCGGTAATGAAGCATTTCCAGTAACAAATTAGTAGTTTTTTCATTTGGCATTTTTTTGTCTGACAATAAACTTGTCCATAAAACTGCTAACTACATAGCTTTGTTGCCTTCATTAAGATGGACCTGATTTGACCTCACCATCTAAATCAAGAACAAAGCATCTTGTTGAGCACAGAGGTAAACTCTGTTTTCCACTTATCTGATTCCTGATTCACAAGCCAGCCAAGTACTGCAGGCGAAGGGTGGATCTGGCTCCCTGAGAGTAACATCTCTGTCATCTCTCAGCTGACTGTGGTTACAAATGACTCCACTGCCCTAAAACTTAGTTTATTTATCTATAGTTTGGACAACCAAATAAAAGCTACACAGAATGATGTTGGGTTTATGTAAGTCTAGTAAGAGGTCTTTTAAAGTGCTGAGTACTCAGAGATTCGAAAATTGAACTCGTTTTTCTCCCTTCTTTCCTTCTCCCTATCTATATGTGAAAATCTATGTCTGGCTGTCTTTTCTGTCACTCACCTTCATCTATGATCCCAAGTTCCCAGAACATACCAGGTAGAAGCAAGACAGGAGGAATATCCTGGAGCAGAACACTAAATGGAGGACTGGATGATGCTTACGGTACTTGCATGGATATTTTTGCTGGGCAGATGTCTTCCCCAGGAAGAAGCAACGCCAGCCTTCTCTAACACAAGATCCACAAGCTGTGCGGTAATACAATATGCTGTGAATGACCTCACTATTCACATCAGCACAGGGCTGTGATATTATCTTACCAGCCCAGGAGTCTGTCTCTGTTAGTAGATCCTAAGGCACCAGTTTTAAAGATTTGGTACCCTTGCAAATTGTTTTCTCTCTCCCTCATGTATGTAATGGGTCAGGGACAGAAGGCTTAACTGTTGCTTATTTCTGGCTCCTTCTGCATTTGTTTAATTAAGAGCATTTGGTCTTGATAACATGAATTAAGCTCTTGCTTTAGCTACGGTTGCCACTGAACCCTATAGTGGCATTTAATAAACTGACCAAACTTTGAAATCATAAACTACTTTTGTATCTGCAACCTAAATCATTCATACTACGACAGTAATCACTACCGTTTATCTTCTAAGGAAAGCTAATTTCATTTACTGATGGCATATCAAATACTTTAAAATGATTTAAAACTCCTATTTATTATAATGCAGTCATTTCACAAGAAGGAAAGTAACTTTCAAGGCCATCTTTTTAGTTTGCAGTCTGTCTGTCTGTGAAGAGATGAGTTGTGACATGAAGCCAAAGAAAATGGGAATTCCTCTTTTTCTGAAGGTGACTCTCACTCTCTGTGTGTACAACAAATGGCAGTGACACATATCAGGCCCAATCTGCCGCATCTTTTTAATAAGTCTAGAAGCTCTATTTGTGGTACTGGGGACAAAACCCAGGACTCTCTATATGACAAACAAGCCCTGAGCCACTGAAGTCTGTCCCCATAACCTGTGGGAAGGGGCACTTTAATGAAAATCATATAAAGACAACAAAGAAATACAATGGATAGAGTTGACCAACTCATGACCCTCATATGTGTGTAAGTCGTGACACTGTCCATCAAAGCTTCTCACCACAAGTGCCACAAACCCAGGAGCAGCAAAGGAAAACGTTCCATCTCCAGTCAGCATCCCGTGTCTTTGGTGTTTGCCTTGGTTTTTACAGTCATCTAAAAACCAAGTGGTCAGCCTCCTGTTCTTGGGGCATGCTTCACAGGCTGTTTTTTGCAGTCTGTATTAACTAGCTGCAGAATTCCTGAACCTCCAAAGCAATCACCTGCCTGGTGTTTGTCATCCATGAATTCATGAATTCATCGGTTTATTTTCCTATAATTCTAAACAAGTGCTAGGACTTCAGGTTCCAAACAGCCCAGAGGTGCCCAGGTTTGGTGTTAAGGCTCAATCCAAGATGGCCTTCTCTAACTACCACACAGGTGGACTTTCGCCCAATCATAGCTGCTGTAGGGCACCATGCTACCTTTCAGCCCCCAGGTACCTTCCCTTCAAATTTGGAGGCCTCCTCCACCTTGGAAATTTTCTGAAGTTTATTATAAAAGTCATTCTACAACATACTAAAAGTGCCACGCCCCCCACCCTGCACCAGATAGACAGATCGATGATAGATAGATAGATAGATAGATAGATAGATAGATAGATAGATA
>LOJH01020808.1:0-18853 GCA_001685095.1 Ellobius talpinus | reverse complement strand
CCTGCCTCTGCCTCCCGAGTGCTGGGATTAAAGGCGTGTACCATCACTGCCCGGTGAAAGTTTCTTCTTTTTATATGTGGCCATAGCAGAATTTGATGGACCAGATGGTAGTCAATAAAGGAAAATTTAAAAGGTTCCTTTTAACATTCCATTCACCCTTTCCTCCAAAATTTCATGAAAAATAATTAGGATAAGAGGGGTTATTGCACATAAGCATGATTTACCATTGAAGCTGATCGACTGTTTGTAACAAGGCTTGATCCTCCATAGTTTGAATTCAGGTTTCCAATTGGTGCACTATGGGATGGTCCCAATAAACTGTGTATATCACTGTGACTAGTAGGCAGACTGGTAGAAGGTCCAACTGCATGGTTCCGCAGCACATGGATAGCATCATCCAGTCTGTCTAAACGGTCCTCCATTCGAGACTGCTGTAAGGATCAAAAACAACATGGGGTAGGGTGGTTACTGTGGATATTGACTCAATTTACTAAGCGTCTACATCTCTTATTCAGGGATATAAAGAAGGCAGCAAATGCAATGTAGTATCAACTAGCTTTAAAGGCAACTACCTGCACTCCAAATCAACAACAAAACAGGCAGCTATCTTCAGACTAAGTTTTCAAAAGTGCGGACACAAGTCAACTGCTTTATAAGATGAATTTACCCATCTATCATGAGGTTATTTCTTTTAGTTTCTATAATAAATGAAGGCTATTATATCAATACTCAATTACAGTTGATGGAAAGGGATAAACTGTACTTTAACATGATCTCTGAAAGATGTCAATTTGGGGAAAGGCTCTCAAATCCATTTAAGTTTTAGGTGAGCAGAACACACCTATCTTCAATGGTGTACACATTCAGATATGCTCTTTATCTGAATGATGATGGAAAGACATCTACTGCCCATGGGTCACACATGCCTTATACACAAACACAATTCTGAAAACCAAAAGCACATGCCAGTAGAGCTCTTAAAAGAAGTCATTCTTAACAGACACATCTACTTCTATCACTGCTACAAGAGCTGTAATGCTCATTTGTTTGATTTTTAAAAGACGCTGGAGTCTGTACAGCTTAATAATTTTAAATGGATAAGGGACGTATAAGTAATTTAAACACACAAAAAGGCACCATCTAAAAGAAATAGTACCTCACAGACATCCTTTAAGAAGGACATTGCATCTTGCAAATGCTCGTGAAGTTGCTGCTCAACTCGATTTTTCTGGCAAAGTCAAGACAGAACAGGAGGCAAAGCACAGGTTAAGATTAACTCCAAAAGAGATGAGGAAATAGCTGATGTGCTTGTTGGCATAACCTGTTAGTAAAGTTAATGTGGAGATCTGCAAGATCTACTGGTATTAAGCTCTGAAAAGGCTGGGCTTTAACAGGGACTCACAAGGTTAGCATGTAACTAAGCACACACTGCTTGAGTTTGCTTGCAAAATATGTGAGAAGACAATTTTCCTCCAACTTGAAATATTTTGTTAGGCACAGAAAAAGAGGGCTTCTGATTGCAACCTAAAATTACTGAATGATTACATGACTTAGCATATCACCAGGATCACGCTCATTTATTTTTATTACACTTTGTGATTCTGGGTCACATATAAGCACATAAACGTAACAGTAGAGAACATTCTACCACAAATTCTTCACCTTGGAGTACTAGTCCTATTTGTCTGGCAAGCAATGTTGTGCTTGTGTGGTATGTCCTTTATTACAAGAAGATATCAGAAATACTTTTATAATAAAAAATTGACATATGTAAAAGTCTAATATAAATATAACACATGATTTTGAATCAGTGGATTTGATTTCTTGTCCTTTTAAAAATAAATTTCATATTGACATATAGAAAAATTAAGTCTTATATTTTTCAAAAAACAAAAATCCTTCAGTACTCTTTTATTCCATATGTCTATATAAAACAGATGACAATAAAGACACCTAAAGTGTCATATTGTCTAATAAATCAGGTCATCTGTTAGCAAAGGATGTGTAACACTATCCTACTATTTCTTCACTGTTATATAAGATTTTAGAAAAAACAAAAGCAAAATCACTACTAACAAAACCCCCCTCTGAACCATAAAGCAAAGTTCTATTAACACCTGTAAAGACAGCAGAAGGCTCTTACCAGGGAGTGAAGTGAGTTTTCATAGCTTGGGGATGAAGGAGCTTGCCCTCCAGCTCTGGGCCACTGACTGGTACCTGTTAAACCGAAAAAGCATTCACATGTATGGATGAACTCAGTGTCTTGGTAATGTTAAGGAAAAGGTAAAGATACTCAGTAATAATAAACAAATAATGGAAAACTTGTTTATCATTCAGCATATTAGCAACTTACAAGCACAAAACATTGAAAAACTTTTTCATTATTAATTTACCAATTTAGTATGTTGATTAAACAGGAAAAAGCCTGTAAAACACAGCTAGCTAGCATTATGTTTGTATATTCTTTAGACTTTGTCTACACACATGTGCATCTTTGAAAATATATATCCTTTTAAAATGTTTGCTTCCCCACAATGGCTTTACAGTGTTTGATAATGCTATTAATGATAACATTAATACTTATCTGTTTCTCTGTACCATAATTTTCTTAATTACCCATATCTCATCACTAGCAATTTTCAATTTATAGTTTAATGTGTATTTCTCAGTTTAAACAGTGTACACACATTCACGTGCATCTTCTGACAGTACCCCAGCCATGCACAGATGAAGGTGTTTCAAAGGCTAAAGTGTACCAGTTAAAAAAAAACGTTTAGGTGGGGAGTTGATCACAAGCTAAAGACTCCAAATTATTCAAACAAAAAAATCAATTCAGCAAGACGGGGTGGTAGTGCAAACCTTTAAATCCAGCACTCGGGAGGCAGAGGCAGGTAGATTTCTGTGAGTTCAAGGCCAACCTGGTTTAAATAGCTAGTTCCAGGACAGCTAGAACAACACTGAGAAATCCTATCTTGAAAAACCAACCAGTGGGGGGAAAATCATTTCAACCATTTTGGTCCAATCTTCCTCCAAACCCCTATGTGATCAGGCTGTGACAGGTGTTCTGAAATGTCTGAAGGCAGGACAGTCAGGAGGCACACAAATGCTTTGCAAAGTAGGCAGTTTCTGTGGTTCCTCATGAGCTTAGTGTTGAGGGTGCAGAAGGATGCACTGCACCACTCACATGAGAAATCTGCACACAGAAGACTGTGCATGTATGTTGGGGACTTAACCCAGGGCCTCATACATGTTAGATAAATGTTCTACAACTCATTAAGCTATACTCCCCAGCCTTATATTTATAGTTTTTTGGATAGTAATATAAAGAAATCATGCAATGGGTCATCTTTACTCAGTGGATAAAGATGCTTGTTGTCAAGCCTCACAACTGGGTTTTTATACCTGGAACCCACATAACAGAAGAAGAGAACTGACTCTTGCTAGTTGTCCTGACTTCCAGATGTATAAATTACGGAAGGTGTTCCTCTCCCACCACATACATACAAAGAAACCACACTAAAGATCTAAAATACCACCCATTTAACCATATATTAAAAAAAGATGGGGAAAGGCTAGGAGAGGAGGTTGGGAAAACTGTGATCGGGATGTAAAAAATAATAATAAAAAATAACTTTTAAAAAGACACATAGTTAAACTTACTTTGTTGTTGTTTTATTATTGATTGGTCTACCCACTGTTACAACACAAGGTTAAAGCAGAATATTAGCAGGGTTAAATCAGTGATAGATATCTCTATGAACGTCACACAAATTCTGAGCTACACTTCATGGACAAGGGTCCTATGACTGTAACAGTCACCTAATATTTTATGTTGTTGGTCACAAAGGGGTTGATGGACAGTTACACAAGACAGAGCTAGCTCAGAAGTTAGTACCATCATCTGGTAAAGTTCAGAGTACAAGCATTTAGTGGAGGCTGGGAGTGTAGCTCAGTGGTACAATGTTTGCTTAGAATGTGTTAAGTCCCTAGGTTTGATCCCTAGCATGTGGTACACACAGAAATAAAACAAGCAAAAAACCCAAAAAAACACAAAACCCAGTTTTATTTTAATCTGCCTTATAAAAATGATCTTAAGAGAGATGAAAGCATGCCACCAAGCTAAGTAAATGTATTTCTGATAATGGAACACTAATACCATTCCCTTCTATGTATAGATTCTAATGTAATAAATTAAAAAAACGGTAAATATACCAAAATCTTGGCATTTAAGTACTGGTGTCTTATTAGCTATGGATGAGACCTGAGTGGGGTGGGAATCAGATTCTAGACACAGACCATAACACTAGCTAGCATGCATCTGATACTAGACAGAGCTATAGCTTCATCACTTCATAAAATTAGCATGAGAAGAAAACACACAGGTTAAATTTAGAATCATACTGGTGCCTCTTGCATGTTATTAGCAACTATTGCATGCAGGAGAATAGGAATAGTGTAAAGGCTGGAAGTCTTGGTGCGACTTAGAATAGACTGCTCTCCCTCCCCAGCCCATCACTTGTTGTTTGGGGCTGGACATGCCCACAGGGAGAACATATACTTTGTGGGAAACAATTTCTTTAACTGTTCTGTGGGTTTTTTTTTAACTAACTATCCACTTTAGAAATGTGGCTCTTAGTTTAAAAGAATTATAGCAAATTTACTTAGTAAAATTTATTGAACATATTTATAGGAAGCAAGCTAGGTGGTGAATAGGGTTAGAGCTGAATTATTTCTGGGAAGACTTTGGTCATATCTAAATTTATTCAGTGTTTCTGATTTGCTCTTATTCTGATCAGTGCTTAGCAAGTACTTCACCCAGCAGAACTGGTTCATAAGTTAAGAGAATGGATACTGCCTCCTGTATAGCTAAGAACATTTCTAGGCCTTAGTTCATTTGTTAGTTCTCTTGTTTCTGGGACAGAGTCTTACTATGCACCATTGGGCAGCTTGGGAATTGCTTTACAGACCAAGCTGGAGATCTATCTGCCTTCTGTCCCCCTCACCCCTGTGTTGGGATTAAAGGTATGTACCACAATGCTTGGTTCCCAGTTATTTCTTATTCCAGACCTCCAGTAGTTTCTCTTTGTAACCTCACCCTAAACTCAAGCCTTCAGGAATCCTGCCCTCTACTGAAGTCCTAATCCTTATAGTTTGCCACAACATACCCCAGTCACCCTTTCCACACATGACTAGGTGAGGAGGGCAGGCACTTTCTCATGTCCAGATTTGGGCTGCACTTCCTTTATATTCACAAAAAGCTGCTCTCCTCCTATTAAAATCCTCTTCATAAAATCTGTGCCCTAACCTGATCACAACTCAGTGTCAATTCTGTGGTTTTATTTTCTCAACTCATCTGGAAACTTGATGAAGTCAAGCAAGCGATTTAATACTGGGCATGCTCCTAGATGACATACATGAATGTTTTGATTAAACTGACATAAACCTAAACTCAATTTTTACTGGAATGTTCTGAGGGCTGCCACCAGGCCCTAAAATTACAGACTTTCCTCATCTATATCCCAAATGAAGGTAAAGAAAGTCAAGGAATGGCCAGGGTGTGGGGGTACATGCCTTTAATCTCAGTACTTGGGAGGCAGAGACAGGCAGATAGATCTTTGTGAGTTTGAGGCCAGCCTGTTCTACAGAGTGAGTTCCAGTACAGGCTCCAAAGCTACATAGAGACCCTGTCTTGAAAGAAAACAAAACAACAACAACAACAACAACAAAAAGATTAGCTTGTCTGCTTCCCAGGCTCCCACATTGAACATATTCTAACATCTAACACAAATGTGTGTCACTTTCTAAACTAGAGTAGGCATAGCCATTTCTCTTTCACCATGAGAGACTATATTCTATACCAACTTTGGCTAGATCCCAATAACTAAAATAAACATGGCAGGTCCCCTTCAGATGCAGGTAACTGAGGTAGGCCCAGTGCTGGTCAATGAAATATGAGGATAATTCTGTAAGGGAGGCTTCTAGAAAAGATTTTTTAAAGAGACATGGGAAAAATGATCCTTTTTTCTTCTACTGGATACTGTTTGTAGTGTCTCAAATAGCTGCGAAGAACTGCTAGGAAGTAGAACAGGGATTCTGACATGCAGATTTACAGCTACCTTGTATTGGCCTTCTTGTTACTTAAGAACAAATGCTCACACACCTTTAATCCCAGCACTTGGGAGGGAGAGGCAGACAGATCTCTGAGTTCAAGGCCATCTTGGTCAACACAGCCAAGTTCCAGACCAGCCAAGGCTACATAATATAGTAGCACTGTCTCTATGCCCCCACCCCCAATACTCTTAAGAACAAATGGTTCTTTAATGTTCAAGCTAGGAGGGACCAGAGTTCCTTTTCCTTTCATCCTAAGCTTCTTAGTAAGTACAATGTCTTAGAAGTGTCCTCACAAGTGCTTGAGATAAAAATGTATGCTACTGGTTTGGAAAGTTGTGGAGGAAGATGAGATCGATTTATCCAAGAATGACAGTCATGAAGCTGCCTGTGAGGATCTGTTGCCTGTGTGTTTATCCTGTGCTGAGTCAGACCAATGGTCAGGCATAGGGAACATGGCTAACCATGGATGACCCACTTATTTCAGATAACAGACCAAGGTCATATAAGGTACAAAGCAATCTGTACAAACAGTAGTTCTGGTTCGCTGTTTCCTTTATCACACAGAGCTTTTCCTTCTTTCTTTTCTCCCCATCTCTGTTCTGTCATAGTGTGGGTATTCATATATGCAAGGGAGGTAGAGACAACAAAGACAGCAGGAATGTGCCTTTCTAAATACACTTTACTCGGTGTTTCAGTAGCATTATGTGGAAATGAGGACTACTGAATTCAAGGCAGGCCCACTAAACATATATAATCAGTAGCCTACATTTTGATCAGCTCTCTGAGTTATAGGGAAAAGACTATCACTAGTCAAACCTCACTTAACAATGCAAGAGACCTCAGAGTTGACTTGTACCAGTCTAAATTTCACTCATGCCTTCCTAGGTGCTGAGCACCAGGTTCCTCTCACATGATTAGTAAGCACAGTAAAGGTAGACATGGACACATCCAATGACAAAGAGCAAAAACAGGCTGTGGCAAAAATTATGCCAAAGATTTTGGTAAAACAGTGCCAAGATAATGAGCAAGGATAAGTTATATCATTCTCCCTGTAATTTTAACTCTGTTAAACAATTCTAAGTCAATGGGTCTTTCATCATCTTGCTTATGTGGGCAACAGCTGCTTCACATTTACTAGACAGCTGAAGCCATGATCTCTGAAAAAGTGGCCTAGCCTGCTACTAGCGAAGAGCAGCTGCTGTAGCTCAACATGTCCATCTTGGAATGTGGCTGAGTAGACACACAGGACTAACAAAGCACAGGTGACAGACAACAAGAACCCCAACTTCATGAAACCCTGCACAACACAACAATGCTTAGTGAAAACTACCACACTGTCTAAGTGTGGCTAGACAGGAAAGCAGAGCCGCTGCTGAGGCTGACCGCTGTGGGGGGATGGGGTGATTTCATTCAGTTGTCTAATAATGGTTCCTCCTCAAAACAAACACATATTTTGTCAGCAAGTACCTCCCTTCTAAATGTTGCTTAGCAAAAATATGGGTAAGGTTTTAAAACTACTGCCAGAAAAGTATTTTAATGACTTTAATACTAATAAAAATTACCATTTATAATTATATTATCTCAACAAATTCACTCTAGAGGATAGTTTTAGAACTTGTCAAAATTAATATTCAAACTCAGGAAATAGGAAAACAAACTGAACCATTTAGGCAGCTCCATTACTGCTGCTCATCCACAGCATAGTCTTTTTCTCAACAGAAAAACTATACAACCCCTGCTAAATTTTCATTTAAAAATGTGTAATTATAACCTAGCAGTCTCAAAGAAGTTACATATATTACAACTGACATTGGAAACCTAGGAAGATTATGCATAAATAATTCAAGATGAGCAATTATTTCAGTATTTCTTCAAAATGAACTCCAGGCAGTTTCTGATTAGATATTTATTGTCAAAATGATTGTTTCATTATTTAAATAGGACTTTACTGAAATTTTGTTGGATCAGAATTATTTTCAAGTAGACTTGTATGTGCTATGAATAAAAGAGAAACTCACCTGTGAGAGGTGAAGGGGATCCCACCGGTGTTGATGGGTTTGATGGAAAACTACTGCTTGTATGGTCAGGAGAATAAATCTAATCAGAAAAATAAGAGATACACATGAGTCAGATAGCAGCAAAAATACAAATCCATCCATGGAGCTGTTTCTGTGATCTTGGTCACACTACTCACTCACTCCAAGGCTCACAATGAAAACACTTTCATCCAACTGTACACTATTTTCTCACTAGACACCAAAGTAGCTTCAGTTTTCAAACTAGGACAAAAAATATTACATAATTTCAAATGTGAGAGGAATAATAGAAATATATTTCTTAATTATTGTTGTTGGAAAGTTTCTAATTATCAGCAGAAAATCAAGACATGAGTTTGGGTATGGGTGCACCTCTGCAATTATTGACAAGTTCAAAGTCAGCCTGGGATAAACAGCAGTAACAGGCCATGGAGAGTTGTCCACACCTGTGACTAGTACAAGGCACAGAGGTGAGACTGCAACTTTAAGGTCCCATATTTGAGCTGCGTCTTTGCCTCAAAATAAAACAAGCTATTGTAAAGTTAAAATATCTGGAAAGTAAATAATCTTTAAAAAATATACCATTTAAGTAATATAAAAGTGATAATTCCACAAAAAACCTTAAGAATAAAAAGAGTCTTTTAGGCTGTTTGGTTATTGGTGGTTTGAGTCAGAGTCTAGGTTACATAATCAGGATCTTGACAGACCTTGTATTTGTGATCCTCCCAACTCAGCCTGCAAGGTCTGGAATTGCAGGTGTGTCACAGAAAGCCTGGTTACTATGCATTAAAATGGTCTTTAAGTCAGGTGTGGTGGTGCACACCTTGAATCCCAGCACTCGGAGGCAGAGGCTGGTGGGTCTCTTGAGTTTGAGATCAGCCTGTTTACAGAGAGAGTTTCAGAACAGCCAGGGCTACAAAGAGAAACTTTTTTTTTTTTTAAAAAAAGTTTTCCCTTCTAAAAAGCTAACTAAAGATTAACAGTTACCACTTACCCCTTTAAAAAGTTACTTATCTGTTTTAGTTCCAATGACTGTGTATTAAGTTAAGCTTTCTCTAAAGGACACTAAACTTCTACAAACATGTTTCAGGATCTTTATCATCGTGACTCATTGTTTCTTATGTTCAGAAGTCAGTTATACACCTTTTATGAGCAACCAATGCTAACTTCATAAAGTATGTAATACAATATTGATGAGGGAGGGAAGAATGATTTCACTGATGCTGAACAGATAAGTCAGAAAATATTCACACAGCTGCATTCACAGATTAGTTTGCCTTGCTGACCATTACTCCTCAGCTGTGAGAACCAACTGTGAAAGCCCTGGAGAAACCTCACCTTCTGTAGTAGCTGGCAGCTCCCAGCTCTGTGCTGGTGCTTACAGTCCTTCCAAGCTATCCATTATCTGTCTCCTAATGGTTGCCTAGTCACTGCTGTGCTGACAAGAGATGAAGGATGGTAGAAATGGCAGAGCCTGTGCTAGGAATTCTCACCGGGGTGACTTTTGGGATTCAGGTTTACCTGAAGGTTACACCTCTTCTACTTTCCATTTCCCTTAAAGGTTTCCGTAGAGTCCAAGTACCCTTTTCTTCTCTAGTCACCTGGTAATGACATTCTTTGTGCCATGTTTACACATCCTGGCGAATGACTCCTGAACTACTCCACCTGGACAGACTGAGTAGGACACACCTGAACTTTGAGTCACCACTTTTCTTCCTATCCTCCCCACCTTTTCCCTTCTTTTCCTCTATTTTGTGCTCTCCGTTTTCCTTGGCCTGGCTCTTCCCTTTGTAGATACCAATATTCACAATTCTGTTTCTGGGATAGGTACATATCATTCTCACACCACTTTAAACCTGTGTCTGCAACCTCAGGTGTTCTTCCTCATGAGTTGTTCACCTTATTTTTTGACACAAGATCTCTCATTGGCCTGGACCTCTGGCTGGCCAAGCCCTGGGGATCTATTTGTCTTCCCAGTGTTGAGATTTGTTTATTTTTTCCAAGACAGAGTTTCTCTGTGTTGACAGCCCGAGCTGTCCTGGGACTGGCTTTGTAAACCAGGCTGGCCTCAAACTCACAGAGATCCGCCTACTTCTGCCTCCCAAATGCTAGGATTAAAGGCATGTGCCATCACTGCCCTGCAAATGAAGTAACTTTTTAAAGGCATGCACAACCACCACCTGGCTCCAGTGCTGGGATTATAATGAGTGATAAAATCTGCTCTAATACATATCAGTAAGAAGATTCTTTAAATGGTGAGATGTATCTTAGTATTGAAGTAATGAGGATCAGTAACAGAAGAAAGTCAAAGTTTGTTATAGAGGCAGCATGGCATAACTTTGAGAACAATTATATGGTGAGGTTCTGTTTGGTGAGAATTGGTGTTAATCTTCTAGGCTATATGTATCTCACACTTAGGCAGACATAGGCTTTCTCAGGTGTGAATGAACTGCCAAGTCTTTCAGCTCTGCTTTTTCAGTGAAGCAATCCCTAAGTATGTCAAATGCTGGTGAGAGTCCCTTTAAGTCAAAGAAAACAGGGATATACTTTAAAGTCATATAGTCATATGATCAATGATCATATGATATATGGAGTCATATGATATTGGAGGGGCAGGACATGGTTCTGATCCTATACTCAAAGCAGCAGTGAGCTTTTGGGAATCATGGTGGAAATAGGAGAAATTATACTAAAATCTATCTTTTCCAAAAGAAGCTTCTCCATTCGTATAATAGAAGCCATTTTCACCATTTACCCATTACACTTGCAGTTTGATGTGATATCAGACAGAATTGCTGCTATTCATTCATTATCTACACTTAAAAACTGGGGGGTGGGGCAGGGTAGGGTAGTTAAAGAGATGGCTCAGCACTGGCTGCTCTTCCAGAGGACCTGGGTTCAATTGGCAGCACCCATATGACAGTTCACACCTGTCTGTAACTCTAGTTCCGAGGATGCAATACCTTCATACAGACATACAGGCAGGCAAACACCAATGCACAGAAAATAAAAAGTTATTCATGGGTATGGCAGATGAGATGGCTCAGTTTGCTCCCCAAGATCCACCTGGAAAGAGACCAGATTCCTGAAAGTTGTTCCCTGACCTCCATGCTTGTTTGTGCCCCCCAAACAAAACAAACAGCGTTTTACTCTCATATAGAGAACACTCATATAGGGAGGAAGACTAGTGCAGCACTACCAGTATATACTTAAGCCCTTCAGATGGCAGATCAAATTACAACTTAATTAAACTACTTCATAAAAATCATTATTCTTTTAGAAATCCTAAACACCAGGCTTTTCTGGCAATGAAAATTCTAAATGAAGATTTCTTTCTTTACCTTTCTGACCTTAAAGAATTCCAATATTGGTATTTAAAGAAGAAAAAAGTCATTTTAAAAATGGAGGTGGCAGTGACTTAAGAGTCCAGGGCAGAAACAAAGTCAGAGCTCATTCTACATGCGCCCACAGGCACCTACGGTTAAATGGCCAATGATGAATAACTCCCAGTACCTTCTGCCAGGCTTAAACGGTAATATTTCTCATTTTACTGCAACAAATGAGGCTCCTCCTCCTATCAGTCATGGTCCATTCCATTCAGTAGGGTGCCAATAAAGCCAGAGGCTAATGAAAAGAGCCTCAGACAAAAAGAAACAATGGGGAGCTCCAGGCCCAACCCTGGAACTGAGAGTCTAAGGTTTTAAACACTGAAGCTTTTGCACATTTCAGTTAATCTTTATTATGCTAATGTTATTGAGTATAAGGAACAAAGAAACTTATTTCATGAATTACTTCTAAACTGTCAACTTCCCTGGATTTTCTTTTTTGTTAGAGACTACTGACCATTTAACTATCTAGATTAAAGCACACACATTTCTCCCTCTCTTCTTCCCTCCCTAGCTCATTGAAATCAAAACATAAATTATCACAAAGAAGTCTGATATAATCAACAAAGTTAAACAGTCCTCTCGTTTGATCTCTTCTAAATTAAAGACTGAATGTTTTGATATGGTATTAAGCACTGAAATAAACCAGATGTTTCTTCCTCCATATAACTCTCCATGGGCACAGTCTTAAAGGGTGATTGTCTGGCAAACGTTCAGGGACACACAGATTTTTCCTTTCCTTCTATCTACTCATGTGTATTATCTAAACTAGTGCACAATCCATAGGGCTTTGGGGACTTTGTGTAAATACCTTCATGTACAATTCTCTTTCTTGCTATCCTGAGATTAAGACCACAATTATCCAGGCTTAAACCTAAAATAAAGGAACCTTTGCAAATGCATTATCTGGCCTTACATGTTTAATCACGCAGTATTCTGTGTTCTTTAATACCTAAACTGAAGAACAAAGATTGTACCCTCCAGTGTTTCACACATGAAAGAACTTCTAAGGCAATTGAGGAACTAGAATTAACTTCTAATGACAACAGCAGTGTTTTCTCATGAAAAGTAGAAGCTATATATTAAAGATACCATATTCTAGCCATCTGAAAAATTTAACATAAAATTCTGATATGCATGTCAGGTTCTCAGATGTAATCCTCATCAAGTTTCTTCCTCTCATTTTTCCTAATTCTTCAAATCACCAGACAACTCAACTGTTTTTGCTTTTTAGCACATTTTAAACACTAAACATTGCTTATGAGAATGGGAGTCTACAAGGAAAACTGGAGAAACAATGTTGTTTGGGGAGATAAAGGGAGTCTGAAGAAAGGGATAGGAGCGTGCACGTGAGGGTCTGCAGTGATGGAACAGATGGAATGCATCACTCTTAGCGAGACAGAAATGATTTATGGAATGACTTGGCTGTTCCTGCCTAGTAACAACACAGGACTGAGTTTCATTCAATCCAGAGTTGAGTTTCCATAGCAACTAAAGCCCACCCACTAGCTAGATTAAACATTTTTTTCCTGGCTTCCATTCTGAGTGAATTTGGATTTTTTTTTCTCCAAATACCATCCTGGTTTGGCTAGTATGCTGTTCATAATATGGAAGGAAAATCAAGGATGTCAGGATAACTAAAGTAAGCTGGAAGGATCACTGAGAACATCACAAAGACTTGTCTGCACCTACAATGGTTTCTTTATATACATTTTCCTTAGAAAAACAAAACAAAACCTTATGAGAAAAAAATGATTCCCAAATGGAGGTTTTATTTTTAAATTTTGCTTAATAGTAAGAGTCAAATGTAAATGTCCTTTTACAAATGAATTAACTATCTGCTACTAGTTCTTCTAAAATGAGGAACATGGCATGCTAATCAAATACCCAAGAGCAATTTTCTTCTACACAAGTTTTCTTCAGGGAATAAATTCAGAAAAAAAAAGTAGGACAACTCCCGTTAATCATCCTGAACACTTCTAATACAGTCCCGATAGCACAGCTTCATAGATATCCAAAGCAGTGGAAAGGAGCACTCTGAGGCTAGATAGAGGGATTGTATTGCATATGAGCTCTACTCTTACTAGCTAGTGATCCCCAGGGCAAACTACTTCATCTTTTGAGCCCAATTCCATAACCTTTAAACCTCAGTTCCCCCATCTATAATATGGGGGTAATAGTGCCAGTCTTACAGGGTGTTCCTGAGGATTAAGTGAAATAGGGCATGGAAATGGTTAGTGTAGTGCCGAGCAACTAGAAAGCACTAAGACCACAGTTGATCATTTCTGTGGGTTTATACCACCACCATTATTACATATGTTCCAAGATTAAATCCAACAAACATTTACTGGACTCCACTTTGTACAGGGTTTCAATATGTGGTAGAAGAGTTTGACTTGGCTTCATTTCTTAAAAAACCTAGACTTACAGCTATAGAGAAAGGTTTTATTTACTCAAACAATACATAAAGAAGTTTCTTTCTTCAAGAGCTCAACAGCTGCTCACATATCAGAGTTCTACTTTCCCTATCAACAGCAAATGTTTGAGAAAGTACACTGTATTGCAGACAAAATATAAGACAACTCTGGAATTCTAAAAAGCATACTGCTTAAGACAAAAGGATGAGAAAAAAAACAAGTCTAAGGAGAAACTTCACAAGGCAGAAAGCATAATTTGAAGCTCAATAAGTATATTTGAGTCTTATAGATTATTAACAAACACCCTTCTCTCCTTTCTGGCTTTAGCATTCCAAACTAATTTTTAACATTTTAAGAGTCATATATATTAAATGGTGATCACTGTTGTCCCTATTGTTTTGAAGTGATAAAGACTAGCTGTACCATATTATAAAATCTCTTTGAATCCATTTTGTTCATTTTAGCACAAGTCTTTCAATGATTCTGAGCCCCACCCTCTGGTCTGAGTGAACCAGCTAGCTGTATCTGACTGTTTTTTTCCACAAACAAACAAACAGTATTTTCCATTTTGTGAAAACTCTTATAAAGACATTTCCTTCATATTAGATGAGTTGGATTTTCTTTCTTGGCTCTTCTTGATTTATTTAAATGGGAAACTTGAGTATTTAAAATACACGTATTTCCCAAATTCCTTTGTTTTACCTGTATTTCTTCTACTCAAATAAAGACATATTAAAATGAAACCACAAATACAGCTATTGTAGGTATGGAGTAGGTGGTGTTATCATAAATTAATTTAATGGTATATACCAATATAAACAGAAAACAGCTCCTGGAACTAGGTCCTGTAGACCAGGCTGGCCTCGAACTCATAGAGATCCGCCTGCTTCTGTCTCTCGAGTGCTGGGATTAAAGGTGTGCCCCACCACCACCCAGCTCAGAAAACAGTTCTTAAATGCATAATTATGTTAAAATTGTTTTGAATATGCCATTTACTGTCCACAAAATCTTAACTCTAGTTCATCAGTAGAATGTGTAACCAATACTTACAGATGCCAAAGCCTTTCCAAGTGCATCACCCGTCTGTGAGCTTCCAGCAGCATTCCCTCTGGCTCCTGGATGATTTAAACAGGTAAACAAATCAAGAAGACTACCAGGAATGCTACATTTTCTTAAGCATGTACCTATTACTTCAAGGGTATCCTGGCTTGTGATCTCACGTCACAGTGAATCAGGAAACACTCTATGTGCTTTAACAAGCTATAAAAATAAAGATGAGTTCCTTATTGGTTTTTGGATTAGTGAAACTTAAAGGTTAATTATCTTCTTTCATTTTTATTTAAACTAACTACGAAAAATTTTATTGAACAATATGGGTTTCAATAAAACTCTCAAATTAGGATTAGGAAGCTATCCCAACCCAGAAGCTCACCTAGAATGCTATCTGACCCATTGATGGGAGGAGTATGGGAGGTGGCAACATATGGTGAGCTGCTGGTACTGCCACGGTGGAAGCTGGACATTGGCGGAAGACTCGTGTTTATGTCTGTAGGTGACACTGAATGTGGAGGATAACTCTAGAAAAGGGAAAAAGAGACATGATATATTACATGTTTTCTGAAGGCTGGGGTTATTGCTTAGTAATAGAGCACTTGCTTAGCATGCATGAAGGTTTTATCCCCCCACACAAATAAATAAAAAATTAAAGCACACATTTTCTTTTTTTTTAATTTTTTTATGATTTATTTATCTTTATTTTATGTGCATTGGTGTGAAGGTGTCAGATCCCTTGGATCTGGATTTTCAGACAGTTGTGAGCTGCCATGTGGGTGCTGGGAATTGAACCCGGGTCCTCTGGGAGAGCAGTCAGTGCTCTTAACGGCTGAGCCATTTCTCCAGCCCCCAAGCACACGTTTTCTAAACAGGAATATACACTTGACAATCTGTATAATAGGTTAAAATGAGTATGACATATGACAAGTTAGAACTGTGTAACAGGGCACTCCCACTGAAGTTATGGTATAGTAAGCCTATAAATACTTCCAGGTTCACAAGTTTTGGTTTAATTATTTTTTATACAAAAAGAGGTAAGAACAAAATGTTGTTTGATAGCCTACCAAGCGGTCATGTGAATGAAGGCTGCCATAACTACTGGACTGAGACATGTGGGAAGCTGAGGTTCCCAGAATTCCACTAAAACCAGGCTGGCTCATCCCGTTTGATGAACTCCAAAGGTCAGAAGAACTGTGGGTCCCATCTAAAATAAAAAGAAAAATAAAACAAAGTTTTTCCTAGCCAGAATTTTTTCTTTTGACTGTATATGAAAAAAATACAAAGGGTATAATGACAATTGAGTTCAACTGTCCAGTTACTACAATCTAGAATCATCCTGGAAAAGTAATTCAGCGAGGGACTGTCTAGATCAGACTGGTTGAGGGCATGTCTGTAAGAGGTCTTCTTAACTGGGTTAACGAATGTGAATGGTACCATTTTATTGTCTGTGCCCTGACCTATTTAAGGGTGAAAAAAGGTGAGTGTAAGTGCATTAGCTTTTCTCTGCTCTCGACTCTGATGTGTTTATCTGTGTAATTCCCACTGCCTTGACTTCCCTGCTATGATGGATCATCACCCTTCTCTAAGCTGCTTTTTGTCAGGGTACTTTATCACAGCAACAGAGACAAGCAATGCCTGCAGATACCATTCCCCCTTCCAACCTAGTATTTTTTCAGGTTTTCTTCCTTCTTAGCCCCCATAATTACTATTTAAAAAGAAGTGATTTTTATAGTAAAATAAACAAACAAGAACAAAAACAGTATAAACTGTAATAGGTAGATTATTAAAACAATTCTCAAAACACATATACTTCATACCAAAAAAGGTAATACATAATTGAAATCTGGGGGCAAGTTGGATTTAATTCTTGGCTAAAAGTTCAACCAAAGGCCTTAACTCATAATAGGCAACACACATCATATCAGACATTCTGAAAATTTGGAATGAAGAAGTTTCTACCACAGCAAGATGGGGTAAAAAGTGACCACATTATATAGTGAGGTTTCAAATGTGATGTCAGCAGTGACTTCATCTACAGCACAGTCGAGGAACCATTTATGTAGTGATGTACAGCTCCCACATATATACTTACCACAATACCAAACCACAGGAGACCAAGTAAAAATGATTTGTCAGACAGGAATTAGAAGAAATGCAATCCTCTTCTAACACGTCTCAGCTAGTTTTTTATATTTACTCTTTATGGGACTGTTATGCAAACCATAAACTACTACTCTTTCTAGCTTGCATATTGCAACATTCTGTAACAAACCATGGCAGCTTTGCTCATTTTTCTGTTAGAAGTAGATGATCATTTCAAAGGTCTGTTGGATAATTTAACTAAATTACAATTAGCAATAAATGCCCCTAGAATATTGTATGGCTAAATTTTAACTGATTTCATAAAAAAATACTTAGAAAAGTATTGTCTGAATATCTGCACAGCTATCTTTTTTCTCACATTTAATGCCAACACACTGACAGTTCTCACAACTGGCTCTCATAACTGCTAGTAGTGCTTACCTTGCATAAAGAAAGTGCTAGCGAACATACTGGTTGGTGGCTTGGGAGATGGATAACTAGGAGATTCACGGTTGAAATCGTCAGAATTTGGGGATGGTGCATATACCTTAAAACAAAACAGGAGACTTAATTAAAATGTAAATGATTATATGATTTACATAAAATGAGTTCTATGTTTCACAAAGAACCTAAAAGGTTCATCTACTAATCTCCATTAGTACATATCACAAACAGAAAGATTGCTACACAGTTGACATCAAATTTGGTTACTAACTACATGTTGTTTTTTAGCTGGTTAATAGAAAATAAATTACTTCAGATATTCAAGTATTCCATCTTGCTATGACAATTATAAGAGGTGGCTGAAAAAGGCCTAAGAAACTCAGACAGAAAAATATAATTTTCTTAGCAGCATGTGTTTTGAAATCTGATGGGGCAAACAAATGTCTTTGAATATTAAGCAGCACACAAATTTTCCACTGTTGTAAACTATAGCAGTTCAAACAAAGAGAATGAGATGAAATGATCCTGGTAAAAGGCATGCATGAAAGGCACAGCAACTTCCTTAACTTAGGAAATCAAATCAAATTCTGCTGAGAGGTCTCAGTTCTTAAATTTCAGGTATACTTCCAAGTTTGACATATCTTAAAGAAAAAAAAAATTTGTTAGGGCAGTAATGCTTTCTTTTAGTGAACATTTGCTCCAGATAAGGAAATTATGAACATTTTGAAATGTCAAATGGCCAACATTCACAATACTTGAGAAAACTAAATGGGCAGCCAAATAAAAAGTGAATGAAATATGACCACAGTATTCTCAGAATTACTGAACTTTAGAAAACAAAACAAAACAAATAAAGCTTTACATGAAGCTTGGCATAGTGGCTAACACCTGCACTCCAAGGAGGACGGATGGCTTCAAGTTCAACACCAACTTTGGCAAGAGTGAGACTGTCTTAACACCAACCCTGCCATCAAAATGTCTTAAAAGAAAACAAGACTACTTATAGACTGTACAGTGAATCAGAAGGAAGGAAGGAGAAGAAGTGGCTAATCTCAGCGGCATAGGAAATTAATTCTGTTTTAATTTGTTAGGAGTACATCCAGTAAATTTCACTATAAAGTAAATTTAAATTTCACTTAACTAGCAAAAGCTAGCATTATCATTATGGAGACATATACAAACACACACACATTCTTTGTATAATTATTGAGATTTTCTGGAATAATATAGAAAAAACTTTGTAACAGTTACATCTTACAAGTGGGGGAAAGGGCTGGGCGGTGGTGGCGCATGCCTTTAATCCCAGCACTCGGGAGGCAGAGGC
>LOJH01020807.1:9057-20586 GCA_001685095.1 Ellobius talpinus | reverse complement strand
GTACACTCAGCCCCGTGTACACTCAGCTCTGTGTACACTCAGTACCATGTGCACTCAGTCCCGTGTGCACCCAGATTCATGTACAGTCAGCCTTATGTGCACTCAGCTCTGTGTGCACTCAGCCCTATGTGCCTGTGTGCACTCAGTTCCATGTATACTTAGCCACGGTTGTGCTGTGGTCTCTTTGGGAGGTAATGGGAACCCACAGCACTAAAATAACATCTTATACATTTCTTCCTGTTCTAGGCTTTGAGGTAACAGGGATTCTCAAGCCTTCCTAATTGTCATGTTCTGATCAGCCACTAATCCTCTCCAAGTGGATAAATAGGAAGTATGGACTGAGCAGCAGGAGAGAAGGCTGGCATTTGTTCTGAAATAAAGATGCTGTCATCATAAATGATTTCTAATGTGTTATTTCTATATTTAGACATTTTCTAAAGATAACTTTATTTATCTTAATGTGTATGTGTGAGTGTGCCTCAGTGTATGTATGTGTACCATATGTGCAGGATCTTTTGCTGGTAGGAAGAGTTCCAGGCCCTTGTGGGCTGCCATATAGGTGCTGGAAATCTAACCCAGGTCTTCTATAAGAGCAGTGAGCACTCTTAACTACTAGCCAATTCTCTAGTTCCTAATTTATGTATATTTAGGCAGCCAGCTCATGCATGTCAGCTCTATTTACTACTTTACTTATTTTCTCTCTTGCACGCTGACTCCCAGTTGATGGTCCTGACTGCTGCAATTGACTCTGGGAATATAAATGTCAGGTGTAAGGTTGAACCTTGGTGCTGGTGCAGCTGAGCTGACCCCAGCTGGAAAAGCATCTCTGAATCTGTTTAATCTTTTGTATTTCCCAAGTTTGAAAAGAATCTCTGTGCCCTACTCATGGGACTATGGCCTGCTCTAGGTACCAGATGGACCTCCAGTTCCAGCATCCCACAAGATGCCACCCTCCAGTTACTGCCTACATTCTGAGGGTCCATAGTCCTGTCCTCAACAGAATGTGGTAAGCTACTTTGGTCCATAAGGATCACATCAGGGGCTCACTTTTTTCAACAGAGTCCAAGGGGAAAACAGAAGGAAGGAAATGCTGACCCAGGCTACAGCACGGGCAGATTTTGAAGACATGCTGAGAGAAATAAATTCGTCACCATAACTACACTTACATGAGATACTGGAGTAGCTATGATGGTCAATACTGTCAACTTGGTAGGATTATTGAAGAGACAAACCTTCGGGTGTGTCTGTGGAGGATTATTAAGATTTGGTTGAGGTGAGGTTATCTACCCTAAGTGTGAGCAGGATCATTTGAGCTTCAGTCCAGACAGAATCAATGGAGACAGTAAGGGGAGAGTTAGCATTTATCTCTTTGCTTCTTGACTACAGAAATAATGTGACCAGTTGCCACACGCTCCTGCTGCCATGTTTTCCTGGCCATGATGGAAATGAAAATAAACCCCCTTCTCTTGAGTTGCCTTTGTCATGCATTTTGTTGTAGACAAGAAAAGTAACTAATTCAGCGGTCAGCCTCACAGAGAGTAGTAGAATGGGGTCATTTGGGGGCTAAGGGGGTGGGGACACTAGGTGCCTGCAGAGCCCTCCTGCTGGCAGCACACCTTCCTACCTGTGGTATGCACTGAGCATTCTACGGGGTCACTGCGTCATCTGTGGAGACCTTTCAAAGCTTGTTTTGGTTGCTTTTTAGGTAGACATATTTCTGCTTCTATCGGAAAATATCATGATGAAGCATGAGACGAAAATGAGTTTCTGTACTCTTCAGCATTCTATTGGTTTGTTGGCAGCTAAAAGCAGGCATTTCCCTGGAAGAACTATGGCTGTAGAAAGCCTCCCTCCGCCACCTTGAGCACTCGGCTGCTACTGTCCCACTCAACACTGTACTGTGTAACTGAAGTTCCAAAGCCTCAAATTTGGGAAAGGTGCTCTACAGGGTATTTTTGACACAATTATAACTTAGGCCATTTTTTTTTCACTCGTGGATCCTAAACACTTTAAGGGCACATAGCATTTACTAACCAAGTGGGTTGATAGCTCTTCCAAGCCACAGAGCCAGAATTCTTTAGGAAGGCATGGTGAGCCTGTCTGTCTGTCCGTCTATCTGTCTGTCTTTCTCAAAGCTGCTCCCTTCCCATTTTTCTGTGATTCAGAACAGAATCCCTTTTGGTCCACCACAGACTCGTTTTCTGTGCATAGACAAACTGAGCATCCTTTTCCAAAATGCTGAGAAAGAAGTGTTTCAGATTCCTGGTTTGCTTTGGATTTTGGGATATTTGCATATATATCAGGCGGTCTCTTAGGTATTAAAAATCCCAGTCCAAACACAAAATTTACACATGCATGCATATACATACATATTATATGTATATATTATATGTATGTATATGCAGCCTGAAGGTAATTTTATGCAGTATTTCTAGTGTTTTGACCACAATCTGGTCTTGAGGTCAGGTGTGGAATTTTCTACTTAGGGCACCATGTGGACACTGAAAAGTTTTAAAATTTGTGGCATTTTGGATTTTGTAGCAGCCAACTTTAGTCTGTACTTGAAAGTTATACTATTCTTATTAGATATTCTGGGTAGATCAGTGACTTTAACACACACATGCGCATGCATGTGTGTGCACGCTTGCACACACACACACACACACACACACACACACAGGGAAAACACAGGTCAGTTGGTAAGGTCCTTACCACACAAGCCCACACAAGCATGAAGACTTGTTTGATTCCCACTCACGTACAATACCAAGCATGGTGGTGTGTGGTTATAACCTCAGCACTGGGAAGGGGATCCCTGGAGCTTGCTGGCCTGCCAGCCTAGTCTACTTGGTGAGCTCTAGGCTAGTGAGAGACCCCACTTCAAGAAAGACCTGAATGGTATGTTGACTAAAAAAAGACACCGAAGCTTGACCTCTGGCATCTGCCCATATATGCTAAGCATGCACATCCACACACATGAACATACACATAAAGACAATCTATCACAGATGTGTGTATGCATATACAAGTTCACTATATATATATATACACACACACTTTACTTTTTGTTATTTGTTATTTAGTTATTCACTGTAACAAATAACTAAAAACCTAATAGCTCAAGACAACACCAACTTGTGATTTTGTGGGGCTGGAGAGATGACATTTGCCCTAAGTATTGGTGGGCTGGTTTCTTCCTGTCTTTTCCAGGTACTACTCAACAAACACTGTTCCCTTGTCCTAGTGACAGAGGCAGCAATATTGGGTTGAATCTTGATCACCCCCTATTCTCTCTTGCTTTCCTGTGATCACACAGGGACTGTTTAGACTACCCAGGATAATCTCTGTAGGCCAGCTGATTGACAGCCTACATCTACATACTTAGTTAGGGCTGCTAAAAAAAAAGAATTCTGCAAACTGGGTGGTTTAATTAAGAACAGAAGTTTGGGGCTGGAGAGGGGGTTCAGTTCCAGAAGACCCGAGTTCAACTCCCAACACAACATGGCAGTTCCCAACTGTCTCTAGCTCTGGTTTCAGGGGATTCAGCACCCTCACATGTACTTGTAGTCAAAACACCAATGACCATAAAGCAGAAATAAATACATAATAAAAACCAAACCAAACCAAAAAAATCCCTGAAGATTATGTTTTCTCAGTTTTGTAGGGAAGACCTTACAGGTCTGCATGTCACCGGAATAGGCTCCATCTGATAGAAGGCCTACGACATAGGTCTCTCCTAGGCTTGGGGCAGGGCTGGCCTTCAGCACATGGCCTTATGGAAACATCACCCCATTCTCTGCCTTTGTCTTCACACGGAGTTCTCCCTGTGCACCTGTGCCATTCTACCTTGGGAGAAGCTCATAAGATTGTTAGTTCTAAAGGGAGACTCCCTTCTTGTGTCGATTCAGGAAGTACACAGTTTATCTCAGGAAGTTCCTAAAACTGACCAGTCACACAAAGCTCAGGATTCTCCAAGGTTATACAAGTAGTAAAGACTGCTGAGAAACACCCTCCAAGGAGCCAAACTCCCCAGAAGAGATACCCTCCAGACCGTTGAAAGACACTCTCCAAGGAGCCAAACTCCCCAAAAAAGATACCCTCCAGACTGTAGAGAGACACCCTCCGAGGAGCCAAACTCCCCAGAAGAGACACCCTCTAGACTGTTGAGAGACACCCTCCAAGGGGCCAAACTCCCCAAAAGAGACACCCTCCAGACTGTTGAAAGACACCCTCCGAGCCAAACTCCCCAGAAAAGATACCCTCCAGACTGTTGAGAGACACCCTCCAAGGGGCCAAACTCCCCAGAAGAGATACCCTCCAGACTGTTGAAAGACACCCTCCGAGGAGCCAAACTCCCCAGAAAAGATACCCTCCAGACTGTTAAGAGACACCCTCCAAGGGGCCAAACTCCTCAGAAGAGATACCCTCCAGACTTCTGAGACACCCTCCGAGGAGCCAAACTCCCCAGAAGAGATACCCTCCAGACTTCTGAGCCACCTGCAGCTGTGCAGTGGGCTCCTGGTTCCCAGCTTTTGGAGCAGTTACCCATAACTAAGGTAGGCTTTGGTGACACAAAGGCTTTGGTGAGCTGTCTTTGGGTCATTTCTGCTCCTGTAAGTAACTCCCTCACACATATTTATGTAAGTAACACCAATAAGCTCATTGGTTCACTAAGCTGGGCTTTGGTGGTACCTTAGTCAGGGTTTCTATTGCTGTAAGAGATACCATGACCATGGCAACTCTTACAAAGGCAAACATTTAATTGGGGGCTATTTTATACTTCTGAGGTTTAGTCCATTATTGCCATGGTAGGAAGCATGTGGCATGCAGGCAGACATGGTACTGGAGAAGGAGCTGAGAGTGCTACATCTGGATCTGAAGGCAGCAAAAAGAGGGACAGGGAACTGGCTTGAGCATCTGAAAACCTTAAAGCCCACCGCCAGTGACACACTTCCTCCAACAAGGCCACACCTCCGAATAGTGCTACTTCCCATGAGCCTATGGGGGCCATTTTCATTCAAACCACCACAGGTGGTATATGTATTTTGGTCTGCTGTTGATTCCCTATTTTGGGGTGGGTAGACCGTTGTTCAAACCTCTTCCGGAGTAGCATTACACAAGTGGGCAGGGCTCAATGAGGGGAAAGGAGAGAGGCTGGTCTGCACACCACAATAGCCAGCTCCACAGACCTTACTCGTTGGATCTCACTCAACTCTGGGAGAGGCCTGACAGTGTGGTCAGGTAAGGAGCCTGGAATTGGAGGCAACAGCAGAGAGGATTGGGAGAGTCTGGTCGAGCACACGGAGTGTAGAAGGGAGAAGGACAAAGGGCAGAGGGAGAGGGGAGGTACAAAAGAGTGGCAGATGGGAGGCATGCAGATCAGCCAAGGGAAGCAGGTCTTAGAGAACATGCTAGAAGGCTCCTCTCAATCCGGCTTTGAGCTAGTCCTCCTCCTGCCTATCTGTCAAGTAGCTGTGATTACAGATATCCTGCCACATCCATCTTGGGGCTCTTTTTTTCATCCTTCTATCCATGGTACACTTGATTCATGTATGATCTGACAGCAAGAGATGCTGATGTCTTGAAGCCAGACACCCTCAGCTTCGCACATAGTACCTGGGTCCGATGGACCCAGACTTAAGCGCTTACTCCATCAGCTTGCCGGCTGTATGACCAGGAAGTGTCTACAGCCTGTCCCTTCTTTATAAAACACTGTTACTGTTCCCACCTCACAGGCTTGTTCTTGGTGAGTCTGCCATGCTTCAGGCCTGACAGACACTACTATGACCATGTGTGGTGGTTTGAAAGAAAACGGCCCCCAAAGGAAGTGGCATTATTAGGAGGAGTAGCTTTGTTGGAGTAGGTGTGGCCTTGTTGGAGGAAGTGTATCACGGTGGGGGCGGGCTTTGAGGTCTCTTGCTTAAACATCACTCAGTGTCATGGTTCACATCCTGTTGTCTTTTGATCAAGACATAGCCAGCACCATGTGTGCCTGCATGACAATGGACTGAACCTCTGAAACCATAAGTCACCACCTCAATTATAAGAGTTTCCTTTATAAGAGTTGCCATAGTCATGGTGTCTCTTCATAGCGATAGAAACCCTAAAACACCATGTAATTATTATTTAAAATGTAGACATTGGTTCTGTCAAGAGCAGCTCTGGTTTTCCAGGGACCCCTGGAAGGGCATCTAGCTGACCATCCTGAAGCAAGATTAACAAGGTCCCCTGAAGTTAATTTCCCCCTAATTCATCATAAGTTTGCATGATTCAGATAGAAGGAGCAGGTATGATAGCAGGAGCCCCCTGCTTGAGGACTAGTTACTATAGCTCAGCACATCTGACTTCCTATGAGTTTTGGGCTCCTCCATGCATGGGGCAACAGTACAGCAGTTTGAATATTATTTGAACAGCAAGCCAAACCTCTAGAAGGCACCTAGCATACACAGGGAAGCCTGCAGGGATGTGAATCCATTTTCCCTGGCACAGAACTTCTGTCCCCTGGAATGAATGCTCAGCTAAGAGAAAGCCAACACTTTGCTCTGCCTCACTGTGGTAACAAGGTCTTTCCTAGGACACCTGTGACTTGGTTCACTATGTGCGCTGTGGGCCTGGGGGAGGGGATGTGCCAAGTCTTGCCAAGAGTCCTTACTCCTGTCTAACATCAACCAATACCTCAAGGAGCAGTGTAACCCCGGAGCCTCCCATCTGCTCAGGACTGCATCTCTCTCCTATCTCCTGGCAGACTGGAGCTAGCAACTCTGAGGAGAACACTCAGACAGCTTTCACATGTGCCATTTATAGTTTCTGAAGCCAGGAGACTGCTTTTATTAAACAGATGTGTGAAGGAGGCACAGCGAGGAGTTACAATGGTGACCTAAGGAGCCTGGATGGGATGCTCTCCCAGGGGAATCAACAGGGCCCCTTTATGGTCGCTGTACATGAGGCTTCAATTCTGCCTCTCTCCACTTAAACTCAAGAATTATGAGTTCTCATATACCATTCCCTGAAAAGTAATATTATTCGCATATTTGTTTTTTAGAAGAGGAAATGAGAATCTGACGTGTATCACGCTGGCCTGGGGATATGAGATCTCCTGGAAGCAGACATTTCTGTTTGCAGAGGGGCTCAGCAACCCACGATGTTCTCCTTGGCATGGCCAAGAATGAGCACTCTTGAAGGAAACAACCTCCATCCCTGAATCCTGACTTTAAACAGTCTTGTGCCCTCTGGATCCTAAAATCGAGAAGGTGGTATCTGACAGGATCTACGCCCTTTCCATGTCTGCTGCCCTTGGACAACTGTGGTTATTTCTTCTTTATTAGACAAAGAATAAATGAAGGAGGGAGTGGGGAGGCAGGGAGGAAGGGTGGAAAGGGTGAGGAGCGGGGAGAGGAGAGAGGAAGTTAGTTAGAGAGGAGAGAGAAGTTGATACTCTGTTAAAATATGCTTTAATATTCTAACCCATGCCACGATTAATGTAGTTGACCAGTTCTATAGGTGGAAAGATTTAGGCACTGTGAGGCTTAGTGGCTTGCTCAAGTCTACTCATAAATGAGTGACAGATCCACTTTCCAGAAGTCTCATTAGGGCTCGGCTTGCTTGCCATACAGTTCACTCATTGAAAAAGTCTCTTCAATATTGTCAATTATGAAGTCATTACCTTCTAACCCTGGGACATTTTTATCATTTCCACAAGAAACCCAGACTCCTAATCTGTCTTCCTCAACACCCATCCATCCATCCTAGTCCCAAATTGGCACTAACCTACTTTCTGATTCTACACACTTCCCTATTCCAGAAATGTCATGCAGTTAGGGTGTCACATGACACAAGACTCATTACATTTGGCTTCTTTCAGTTAGCATGTGTTTTCAGTATTTATCCAGGTCATGTCATAATTCTATGCTCTATTCCTTTTTATTGCCAGGTAATATTCCACTATGTGGATATGCCACATCTTATTTATCTACTCATCGGCTGGCAGAGATTTCAATGGCATTCCAGACTCCAACTCTGTACATTGTGAGCAATGCTAGGATGGACCTTTGTGCATGTTTTCTAGGGTGTCCCTTCTCATCTTTCTTGGGGTATACCTAGGAGAATTGTTTCTGCACTCAGTGCTTCAGGAGTGCCAGGTTGTTTTCCAAAGCAGTTGTACCATTTTATGTTGTCAGCATCAAGTTATGAAGACTCCAAATTTTCCACATCCTTACAAATAATCTGGCACGATCTTTTCCGACTCTATATCTTAGTAGATGTGACTACTAGGTGTTCTTGCTTGTTTTTACTGTGGTTAGATATATATGACATAAAATTTATCACTTTAGCCTCTTGTATATCCACAGATCCATGATATTAAATAAAACCACAAAATTCTATCATTACCACCACTACCATTCTCCCCTACATCTCGTCGTCTCCAACTGAAACTGTGTCCATCAAACAGTAACCTCCCTTCCTCCCATGACTGCTCTGCTTGCACCCTCTGTGGATTCACAGGGGGCTTATAGAAATGGTACAATTACTTCCTACAGGGTCCCAAAGGTCTGTCTGTGTTGTAGCGTGATTCACCGTTTCCTTTCTTTCTAAGGCAGAACATAGAAATCAATCAGGAAAGAGACAAGTGGCCAAATCAGATAGTGGGCAAAAACTAGGGGACTGAATCACAAAAGAAATATAAATGTTGCCTAGACATAAAAATAGGCAAGTTTTTTTTGTACACAACAAGAAAAAAACAACTTATTATCACTTCCTGTCCACAAACCAGCAATGCTAGCAAAATTAATCAAGCCAGATTTATCTGTTAATGATACGATGGGAATTCTTACTTCATATTGGGGATATTGTACAGTGGTCTCTTTCTACCAGGAAGGGACAGTCGCCAGGGGTTAGCCTCATGTAGCTCTGTGGCCTGGTGCTGGCCCTCCTCCATCTTAGCTAGTCAAGTGGAGAGAACAGCTTTCTCCTAAGTTTTCAGATGTTGGCCTCCAAAACCTTAAGCTGCCTTTGTGGGCCAAGTCGTGTCTGCTGAGGAATTTGGCCCTGTGGCCTCCAGTCTGGGACTTTACACTTTAATATCCCAAGCTGGCAGCTGTGGAGTTTCTGACCCAACCCCTCAAAGGCCAGGAGTGCATCACCTCCATCTCCCATCCCAAGGAGGCAAGATTCCACTGGCTGTCACATACTACTCCATCACTTTCTCCTTGACTTTTACTCATTGTGGTTTTAGGACACACTGATGCTATGTTTGCCTTCAGGTTGGCTTAACAGGTTAGCCTAAAGAATTCTGCTCTGGAAATCTCAGCAGGAACAACAACCAAAGTTCCTTCAGATGAATGATGAGACATGGTTTTCCCAGAGTGTGCACCGGATGATAGACAATAGAAAGGAATACTAAAGCCCTGAACTCAGAGATTGCAGGGAATACCCCAGGTCCAATTAACACCAGCAGAGGTCCCTGCACAGCTGTCCCAACTGCCTGGCCTCAAAGAAATATATTCAATGTGAAAAGCACAGGCAGACCTCCTCAGCATTCCACCCTGTGGCTATCCTGCTTTGGCTATGAAAAGGCTCAGGATTTTTACAAGACTCAGGCAATGTTCCTAGGGGGAGTTCTCAAGGGCTAGAGTGTGCCAGCTCAGCTGCTTCTGGAAGTGGGGCTGAAGGGATGGGCTATTCCAACTGCAGATCTGGAGGTCCAGAGGTACCCCTCACCAGCTGCATGCCCTGCAAGTGATCTTTCTGGTGCACAGCTGTAATGGTCAGGGGTTCATGGTCTGCTACCCCATCCTCAATACTGTTCCTGCAAGCCACACACTCAGTCCTGACTCCCCCAGAACATCCATCCAAAGCCAGCATGTCTCCTTAGCAACACTCCAAAACGATGGCTCATTGGTCTAGTTTGACTCCCTGGTGCCTGTTAATGTGCACCATGTTAGAAGTGGTGGTCATGGCTTCTAGAGGCCATGTGGGTGGTGGACTTGAAAAGTCCACCCAGGGTGACAGACAAGCAGGGTGGAGCCATGTGGACACAGCTGGGTGCCTGGAGATCTCAGCCCTGAGTCAGTGGTTGGCACTGGGCACTGTCGACCTTGACTACAGTGAGCAAGGGTGCCTGGTTGAGCATGGCACATCACCACAAACCTCAGTGCAGATGGCAGGACACTTGTGACCCTGACAGCCACTCCTTGTTTTCCTCTGCTTGCCTCCTGATCTCCCTGGGCTGTGGCTGCTAACCACAGTCTTCTTTTTCCAGCTCCTCTCTACAGCAGATCATGCTCCCTTTGGTCCATTCTTTGGTTCTTCAGTAACCATGAACTTCTTTTTTAGAAAAAAACAACAACAACAAAAAACCCAAAATAAATAGGAACTATGGTTCCTGGAATTGGGGAGATGGCTCAGACAATGAAGTGCTTTCTGCACAAACATGAGGACCTGAGTTTTGTCCCAAGGACCCACAGAGAAATACAGGTATGGTGATGGCATGCTCCTGTTGTTCCCAGAGCAGGGAGGAGGACACAAGAGAATCCCAGTAAGTCCAGCATAGACAGTCTAACCAAATCAGCATGCTCTGGGCTCAGAGAGACCCTGCCTCAGAAAATAAAGTGGAGAGAAAACATCTAATGCTCGCCTGTAGCCTCTGCTGGCACACACACACACACAAACATGCATACACTTTTACACACACACTAACCATATCACACACAGACCTAATTACTATACACAGACACACCACATACACACACTACATGGAGACAGAAACAGACAGACATACACATAGCCCCTAGAGATAGACAGACACCCCAAGACAGACAGACAGACAGACACATTCATAGAGGAACATGTGAAAATATGCTTCCGAAGATGCCGCGCCTCCAATGCTCTACTCTGAACCCCTAACCCCTGCTGGTCTGGCTGGCAGTGGTAATGCAGTGGAAGTCTTGCCATGGTTGTGGTGCCTAGGTCTGTGTGTGTGTGTGTGGTTACAAAGTCCAGGCATGACAAGTCAGGAGAAGGGGCTCAGCTTGAGTTATTTTCTGTACCACATGTAAGGTTCTATCCTACCAAGGCAACCCCCGAGGGGATCTCAAATACGGCTCCTTCACCCCATGTCCCCAGCCATGTCACCTGAGGTACAGCAACTAAGAGGCCATCTCTTTACACTTCAGGCTACCCCTGGAAACAGCTCCGTCATGCTATTTTCTTACTCTAAAACCTCCAGCTGCAACCTATGTCTGCTGACTTTCACATCCTGGGCCTGATTTCCAAGACACAGTTCGATGATGCTTTTGTTCATTCATCCCAGACTCCATCTCATTTCAGGGAGGATCATAGACATTTCCAGGAAGTCGTGCAAACAAAATAATTTTTAGACTAAAGAAATAAGAATGAGGAAAGTTAGCTGGGTGGTGGTGGTACACGCCTTTAATCCCAGCGCTCGGGAGGTAGATCTTTGTGAGTTCGCGGCCAGCTTGGTCTACAAGGGCTAGTTCCAGGACAGGCTCCAAAGCTACAGAGAAACCCTGT
>LOJH01020806.1:5766-20586 GCA_001685095.1 Ellobius talpinus | reverse complement strand
CTTATTGGCTAACTCTTACATATTAATTTAATCCATTTCTATTAATCTGCATATCACCATGAGGTCGTGGCCTACGAGCAAAGTTTCAGCACATCTGTTTCCAGCAGCAGCTCCATGGGGTCTCTCTGACTCTGCCTCCTTTCTCCCAGCATTCAGTTTTGTTTTCCCCACCTACCTAAATTCTGCCCTATCAACAGGCCAAGGCAGTTTCTTTATTCATTAAACAATAAAAGCAGCACATAGACAGAAGGACCTCCCCCACACACACACGGGGGGAGATTTGAGACAGGGTCTTACTGGGTAGCCCTCCAGGCTGGCCTGAAACTTACTATGTAGACCAGGCTGGTCTCATACATGTTGTGGTCCTCTTCTCCCTCTTTCTGTAACACCTGGATTACATGTTTGTACCACCATTCCTGGGTCTCTTCTGAGACTTTTACTAACATTCTAGTGGCCAATATTATCCCAAGTGCTCCCACTTGTGAAAGAGACCTTTTTTATAACCTGATTAATACTTCCTTATGTGATCACATTTTATTTTCTTTATTCTTTCATACCCTGAGCTTTTGTCAACAATACTGTTATGCACATCTCCTCACAAGGCTTTGTGTAAAAATGTTTTACTTTCATGAAATATATCTCCAGGAGTAGAATTGTTGGATTCTATGAGAACTCTCTTTAGATTTCTGAGGAACAGGCCCAATGTTTCCCAAAGTCAGCAAACTACTTTCCATCTCTATCAGTAGGACCTGAAGATGGTAACTTCTGGAGTGCTTTACCAGTCTTGTCATTATTGCTAGACTATTTGCAGTTCTGGGAATTAGTCCTAGGTCTGTGCTTATTCTAGATTGGCATTCTACCAATGAGCTATGTCTCCAACCCTTTTTATTCTTTGATTTTAGGTTAGTGGATGTAAAGTAGTATTTCATTGGGTTCCACTATTTATTTATTTATTGGCGATTTGCATATAAATTTTTGAGAGCTTGGGATGCTTTTTATTGTTGAGTTGTATGTGTACTTAAAAATTTCTCTCTTCTTATACATTTATTTACTTATTTATTTATTTGTATGTGTGTGGGGTGCATTGTGAAAAATCAAAGGATGAATTTCAGAGGTCAGTTCACACCTTCTACCATGTAGTTCCACAGGAATTAAAATTAGGTCATCAGAGGTTGGGAATTTAGTAGATTGCCTGCCTCCACTCCAAAAGAAAAAGAAAAACAATGACAAAATTACAAACTCTGGTCATTAGCTTTAACAACAAGTGCCTTTACCCACTGAGCCACCTCAGCAGCCCAAGTTGTATGTTGAAATTTATGTAGCTTGAAGCATATGATTGTCATTTTTGTGGTTCACACATGTTTAAAATTGACAAGGAATATAGTTCCCACTAACATAAAAACACCCAGCTTCCTTCTGTCTTTCTCCCTTAGGAGAGGACTAAGTTTGTAGTGTGAGGTAGCTTCATCTCCAAGTCCTGTATCTTTGGTATTCTCTCCAATTTGTCCATCTTCCTCTCTTTCATCCAGCACAGACTGGAGAGGAAATGTGAAAACCCACATGCCCACCTTGTCTCTTGCTTCATGCTCTCCACCATAAGCTGTTAGATCAAAGGACAGTGTATGGTTGGTTTAGTGGTGCACACCTGTAAACCCAGTACTCAGGAAGCAAAGGGAGGTAAATCTGTGTGATTTCAAGGCTAGCCTAGTCCACAAAGTTAGCTCCAGGCCAGTCAGAGAGCTCAAAGGAAAACTCTGACTCAAAAACCAAAACAAAACAGCAACAAAGATCATAGGGAGGCTGGTGAGAGGCTCAGTAGTTAAGAGCACTGGCTACCCTCTATGTTCCATTCTCCAGTATTCACACAGTGGCTAAAACCTGGAACTTGGGTTCCAGTGTGGCTTAGTGTTTTACTACTGGAAAAAGACAAGCCTAGTCAACTTGACACGAAATTAGCTACTATAAAAGATTTTCTTTAGTTTCTCTTTTAGCTACAAAAACATATATCATTCAATATGAAACACATTTAGTAGTGAAAGGAGACACTGGATGGATCAGATATATAGGGTTCTTTAGAGATTAAATGTGGTTGAATAACAATCTAATGCATAATCCTTATGTGCCATAGTACCTAGCTGGCAAAGGTATAAGGGCTATTGTAGAACTCCCAAATTCCTAAATCTTGGCTTTCAGGGAAGCTTAAGAAGAACATAGAAGTAATCTAGAGAACCCTTTCCCAACAAAATAGAGAGTTTTGGAGTGAAGAAATGGTTCAATAGTTAAAAGCACTAGCAGTTCTTCCAGAGGGTAAGGGTTCAATTCCTAGAACCTACATGGTAGTTTGCAACCATGTGTAACTCCAGTTTCAGGGGATCTGATACCCTCTCTTGCCTCTGCAGACACCATGCACAAACATGGTTACAAACATACATGTAGGCAACACATACATGCACAAAAATATAAATAAAAAACATTTAAAATATAGCTAGTTTTGAAAGATTCGGGTCCTGCTTATAAGTCTTTTTTTAATAAAAACAAATAATGAACATTCCCCTAGATGCTTTATTTGTTTTATTTTATTTTATTTGACAAAACCTCACTATGTAGCCCGGGCCTTTAAATCATAGAGATCCCCCTGCCTCTGCCTCATAAGTGCTGGGATTAAAGGTATGGACAACCATGTTCTGATCTTATTTTCTGTTTTCCCTGTAATGATTTCTAGTCTCTCCAGAAAGCTGAGTGACTGAACATTCTGGAGCAAAGGTCAGTCACAGAGAAAATGAAAGAGTAAAACACAATTAAAATGCTGAGAAAGCAAAATCTTGAGGCTGGAGTGTAGTTTGAGGCCACTTGTTCATTTCCAGGCCACTCAGACTCCAAAAATAATCACGCAGAAACTACATTATTTGCAATATTATTTGGCCAATAGCTTAAGCATTTTTCTAACTTGCTCTTATATCCTAAACTAACCAATCTCCAATAATCTGTGCATCACCATGAGGTCGTAGCCTACCAGCAAAATTTTGGAACACTCCAGAGGAGGGATCTGTCCCAGGTGGCTTCTCTCTGACTCTGCCTTCTTTCTCCCAGCATTCAGTTTAGTTTTCCCCATCTTGCTCTATTCTACCCTATCACAGGCCAAAGTAGCTTCTTTATTCATTAACCAATAAAAGCAACACATATACAGAAGGACTTCCCACACCACTGGAGAGCTGGCTCAGCAGTTAAGAGCATATACCAGCCTTGCAAAGAACCTGAGTTTGGTTTCTAGCACTCACACCAGACAGGTCATAACTGCCTATAACTCCAGCTCCAAAGGGATATGATGCCTCTGGCCTCCTGAAGCATCTGTACTCATATGCGCTTGCCACACACAGACACAGGTGCATACACATGATGAAAAATAAAATATGTCCTTAAAACGTAAAAAACTTATTATAGGTGAACATTATTAAAAATAAAGAGAAAGTAATTGAACTTATAAATTTGTGTTAAATCATACCAAATAAATCTGTAACATTTTTCATGTTTTATGATCCTGGGTGAAAAAAAATCTTAGACAAATTTTATACTCTGTTCTGTTGTTGTGACAAAGAGCCAAGAGAAACAATTTGTAAAGGAGGAATAATGGGTCAGGTGTGGTGGTTCATGCCTGTAATCCCAGCCCTCAGCACAGAAGCAGGAGGATAAAGCAGGGTGGATCACAGTAAATTTGAGGTCACCCTAGCCTACACAGTGAGTTTCAGTACTGTAACATCCTTTCTATTGGGCTACCAACCAGCTCCCAAATTATGACATGGAGACTTCTTATTAGTTATGAATTCTTGGCCTCATCTTATGCTTATCCTACCAGTTCTTATTACTTATATTAACCTGTTTCTCTTTATCTATGTTTTGCCTCTGGTCTTTTTACCTTTCTTTCCTTCTGAATAACTTACTTTCACTGCTTCTCATGTCTGTTTGTCTGGTGGCTGCCTGGCTTCTGACCCTGCGCATGTCCCTCTGTCCCTCCCTCATTTTCCTCTCCCTCCCTCTCTCCCTCCCCCCTCCCTGTTGCTTGCCTAGATTTCTCTTTCTACTTATTCTTTCTGCCTGCCATCCCGACCTATCCCTCCCCTGACCAGCTATTGGGCCTTTCAGCTTTTTATTAGACCAATCAGGTGCAAAGTGAAACAAATGCAACACATCCTTGCATAATTAAAAAAATGCAGCAAAACAAATGTAATGCATATTTATGTCATTAACAAAGGCAACATAAAAATGTAACACACCTTCACATAGTTAAAGCAATATTGCACAGCATGAACAAATGTAACACATCATTACCTAGTTAAAGTAATATTCTACAACACAGGAATATTCCACAGTATGAAAAAATGTAATGCATCTTTACCTAGTTAAAGTAATATTCTACAACACAGGACAACCAGGGCTCCAAACTATACCATTTCCTTCCTTCCTTTCTTTTTTTATTTTTATTTATTCATTNTTTATTCATTTATTTATTTATTTATTTATTTATTTATTTATTTATTTATTTTGGTTTCTCGAGGCAGGGTTTCTCTGTATATCAGTTCTAGCTCTCCCGGAACTAGCTCTTGTAGACCAGGCTGGGCTCAAACTCACAGAGATCCACCTGTCCCTCTGCCTCCCGAGTGCTGGGATTAAAGGCATGACCACCACCACAAACTGCCAATGTAGGTAGAACTGTCTTTGAAATTTCCTGCTTCCTGGAAAAGTCTGCTGGATACTATGGGCCTGAAGATGGATGTCCCAATGGTACAGAAGAACTTTGGGTGACTGTCCAGGCCACAAGAAGTCTCTGTCAATTCTAGAGTTTTGACAGTTGCTTACAATGCACTTCCTGTTTACTTAAGTAATATTATATCCTTCTGGATTCTTTGATGGAGTTGAAAAATAGTTATTATTTTCCTTAGTTATGATAAAAGATAAAGTAGATATAAATATTGTAATGGTAATTCTTGCTTGATGCCTATTTTGTTGTATGTAATTTTACTATGGTAAAGTTAAATCCTTCCTTTTTATTTAAACAGAAAAGGAGAAATGGTGTGGGGTGTCCTTCTGTATATGTGTTGCTTTTATTGGTTAATGAATAAAGAAACTGCCTTGGCCTGTTGGTAGGGCAGAGTAGAACTAGGCAGGAAAAACTATACTGAATGCTGGGAGAAAGGAGGTATAGTCAGGGAGAAGCTATGTAGCCTTGCCAGAGACAATTGCTGGAACTTTACCCAGTAAGCCACAGCCTTGTGGCAATACACAGATTGATGTAAATGGTTTAATTTAAGATATGAGTTAGCCAGAAATACGCTTAAGCTATTGGCCAAACAGCATTGCAAATAANGTTAATGAATAAAGAAACTGCCTTGGCCTGTTGGTAGGGCAGAGTAGAACTAGGCAGGAAAAACTATACTGAATGCTGGGAGAAAGGAGGTATAGTCAGGGAGAAGCTATGTAGCCTTGCCAGAGACAATTGCTGGAACTTTACCCAGTAAGCCACAGCCTTGTGGCAATACACAGATTGATGTAAATGGTTTAATTTAAGATATGAGTTAGCCAGAAATACGCTTAAGCTATTGGCCAAACAGCATTGCAAATAATATGGTTTCTGTGTAATTATTTCGGGTCTGAGTGGCTGAGAAGGAACAAGGAACCTCCTACTACATGTGAGTGCACACAGGTGTACACACCCTCAAACAAATATAGAATCCCCATTTTTTTTAAAAAGGAAGAGTTTATTTCATGTCACAGTTCTAAAATGTTCAGTCTGTTGCCAGGTTGTTCTATTTTTATGGGTCTGCAGTGAAGAAAAGCACCATGGTGGAAGGAGTGAGTGGCCAAGAAGTAAAAAAGCAAGCCAGTGATGAGCTGAGACAAACTATGCCTCCAAGAGCACAGCCACATGACCTGTTGTCTCCAACTGGACCCCATACCTTAAAGAATCTGCAGATTCCCAAAATGGTACGACCAGCTGGCCAACTATCCTTCTACTTGTTTGAGCCTGTAGAAGACATTTTATACTGATACCCTCATAGTTATAGAATCAGGCTAATTGGAACTGGGAGAGATGGGCTGAGGGAAAATAATTAATTTCTCCTTCCCCTTACAAAATGGAGGGCAATAGACATTGTCTATTTCGGGCAGAACACAAACTAGATTAGCAGAATTGTTCTTAGAATGCTGAGGAATACCGGTAGTGAAAGGATAGATTGACTAAGATCTTGGGCTGGAGAAATGAGCAGAATATATGCCTGAGTCTAAGTGGCCCTGGAATAAATGTCAAATGATAATTTTGTTAAATTTGAAGGTTGAAAATATCTTTCCTTTTTTCAACTTGAGAAGACATCAATTAGGACAAGAGTTGCAATGGCCAAATGTGTCTACCTTTAATATTTTAACTTAAACTTTAGTGAGAGCACATGGTATGTAAACTGCACTGTTACACAAACTGCTTGATTTTGCTCTTATATTTCATGCTTCCACTTGTTTCAAATGCCACACATACATTTTGACATTCAGTTCTTCTAGAACTGCTATAAAACATGGTGCCATATTCACTTCCTTGATGGCAGTGCCCTTTGAATCTAAGTACAATGGCAACATTAGAAGTTGGATCCTGATTCTCATCTTCCTATTCCCAGTGAGAAGCATCACAATATAAGTGCTTATATGTTTATTATATTTATTCGTCAGATGGGTTGTGCAATGGTATATTTGTGTCACTCCCCGCACTACTTGCAAACCTCTGTGAATCTGTCAAGTTGTTATTGATACCCACCTTGTTTCTTCCAGTCTCCCAAACTCTAACTAGGCCTTCATGTTTAGTGGTGGGACTCTTTTGAAAAGACAACAGACTTACCTGAAGATACCTTTGTCTTTTTCATTACTATGGTTTTAGCTAATAGGAAGGAGCTATGGAGACACAGATGGTTCAATGAGGGTACACATTTCAGATAAAGTTATTTAAGCAGGCTTTGAAGTAGCTAATGAAAGCAACAGTGGGTGTATTTTCTTTGAAGTGCAGATAACATTTCAGTGATTGTTCTGCAGAGAAATAATCCATCCATTAGTTGACCCTTAAAATCCCTTCCTGCCCTAAGAACTGGTGGTTTTCAGATACCCAATGGAGTATAGAAATCAGGAATAACAGGGTGATAAGGAACTTTAAGAAGTCATTTGCTTTGCTTCCTGACAAAGAAATATGTTTTCTACCACCTTATTGAAAAGGAACATTGCCAGAGTCTTTTTATTATTGTTGTTGTTAAGAAAGTTTACTTTTGGAGACATTTTAGGTTCCTAGCAATATTCAGTGGAAAGTGCAGAATTCCCATACACCCCTGACCCATACACTCAGGCCTAGCTTCCTCCACAGTCAACACTCCATGCTTGAGTGCTTCAGTCATCATAATAAGTGAACCTACTTTGACACATCATTATCTCCCAGAGTCCATAATTTAAAGTAGGGTTTTACTCTTGCTGCTGTATACTCCATGGGTTTTTAACAAATGTATAATGCCATGTATCCACCATTATCGAATAGTTTTGTTACAGAATAGTTCAATGCCTTAAAAATCCTACGAGCTTTGCCTGTTTATCCCTTATTCCTCTTTATTACCTAGCAATCAGTAGTACTTTTATGGTCTTCATATTTTTGCCTATTTTCAGAATGTCTAATAGAATCATAGAGTATGCAGCCTTTACAAGTAGGCTTCTTAGATTGGATAACACCCATATCAAGATATCTCACTTCATTTTAGTGTTAGATAATATTTTCTTGTCTGGATAAACTGCAGTGTCTTTTTCCATTCACCAGCTGAAGGATATATTGATTGATTACAATTTTTGGCAACTACGAGAAAAGCATTCTAAAAAACACACATGTGCAGGTTTCCCTTTGGACATGAGTTGTTTTGTTTTGGTTCTTTATTTATTTTTTGATTAGGTCTCATGCACCCCAGGCTGACCCTGAACTCATTGTGTAGCTAGGGATGACTCTTACCTCCACGCCTTTAGCCCCCCCCCAGTACTGGGATTATAAGAATGTACTGTCACTTCTGCTATGGGGGTTTGAATGAGAAATTCTTTACCCATAGGTTCCAATTTTTAACACTTAGTTCCCAGTTGGTAGCACTGTTTGAGGCAGTTGTGCACCCTTGCTGGAGGAAGTCTTTTGAGAGCGTATAGTCGTGCCCCACTTCCAGTTTGCCTTTTAGGCTTTGTGCTTCTGGTTGAGAATGTGCACTCTCAGCCTCCTGCCCCAGCCATCATGTTTTCTGCTTGCTGCCATGCATCCACACTATGATGGATTCTTATCCCTCTGGAGCCATAAGTCACAAAAACTTCTTCCATATGCTGCTTTTGGTCACAGCGTTTTATTACAACAGGGGGAAAGTAACTAACGCAGGTCCCTCCATGCTGTTCAGAGGTGTGAACCCAGAACTTTGTGCATTCTAGGCAAGTATTCTAGCAACTGAGCTACAGGCTCAGTCCAGGCAAAAGCGGTTAGTTCTTTTGAGTAAATAAAAAAGAGCATTATTGCTGGATCATATCGTGGGAAGATGTTTGATTTTGTTAGAAGCTGCCAGACTGTCTCTCAAAATGTACATCTTGCATTTCCTTTAGCAAGGAAGGGAGGTTTTGTGTTTTACAACTTTGTCATCACTTGTTTTGTTTCTGCTCTTTGGATATGGGCCATTCCTAGATTCTTTTTAAGTGATCAAACTATCATAATTTATCATGTCAGCAATTCAGTGCATATTTAATGGCTGAGGAAAAGAGGACTTTATAGGGAATTAAGGGATAAGGAGTAATAGAAGCTCCTCCACTTGGATGCAGAGTTCTGTCTGGCTCTGAGCACACACTTTCCTGTCAGCCCATGGAATTCTCATTTCCTCCAGTCCAGTACCAACCTCCCTTATAGGTAGGCTGGGGGCTTATTTTTACGGGGCATCATGGTTGCCTTTCCTGGGTTCTCAGTCTTGTAGATAAAATTATTTTAAAAGGGACTCAAAAGGAAGCTTGAAGATTGTTTCATTAGATTTTGAAAGAAAAACAATAAGGCAGACAAACTTATACGCTGGTAGCTGCTGGGAGGAGGTGATAGAAAAAAGAGAGAAAGTCTTGTTTTTTCAGATAGGATCCTAGAAAGCAGTAAGGCTCATTGATGAAGGTCTGCAAGCAGCTATGTAGGGCTGGGGGTCTTCAGAGAGAGGAAGAATGCCCAGTGTGTTAGAGCAAGCAAGCTTAGAATTTTGGTCAATATCGAAACAAAGAAAGAGGAGAAAGAAAAGTTCCAGGTTTTGAGTTAGAACTCAAAAAAGAAGGCAAGGCTTAGTGGCAAAGGTCTGTAAGCAACTCAGACCACAGAGGGACTTCTGGCATCTCCACATACCTATCTCATTAAGGAGCTAGTTATCCCTACCATCGCATGTGTTTTGGCCTATCAGTTTCCCTGAAGGTTGGTTTACTTGCTAGGTGTATTAATCTGTACATTATAGCCTGTATTATTCAGAGCAGGGGTAAAGGTAGGACAGCTGGCTACACTAGAGCACTGGTTCTCAACCTGTGGGTCTCAACCCCTTTGAAGACTTAGGGTGAAGCTTCCTTCTTTCGTATCCTTTATATAGACTGCCAACAGAAGGTGTATATACCCACTTCAAAAGAGCCAGATTAAAAGTAAAATTTCCTGGAGACAGAGAGATGGTTCGGGGGTTAAGAGCACTGACTGGCTGTTCTTTCAGGGCACCTGGGTTTAATTCCCAGCACCTACTTGGCAGCTCACAACTGTCTGTAACTCCAGTTCCATGGGACCTGACACCCTCATACAGATATACATGCAGGCGAAACACCAATTCACATAAATAAAGAATGTCAAAAAGAGATTAACAAAACGAACCTTCCCATGTCAAATAATCTAAGAAAAATCCCTCCTGGGTGTGCCCAGCTGCGTGGGTTCTAATAAACTCCAGATTTAATCAAGTTGACAACCAAGAATAGCCATCATATAGTCCCAGTTGGATCAGCTCTTAAGTAAGCAGACAGTAGATGGTTGAAAAGTGGGCTCAGCACTTAAATCACTTGATGCTCTTGTAGAGGACTTGGGTTTGGTTCTCTGCACCTGCGGGGTATCTCATAATTGTTTTTGAACATTATTTCTGAGAGATCTGACAACCTCTTCTCACGTCTCTGGGTATCAGAGTTTGAGTTGGACGTGCATATGTAAAGGCAAAACACTCATACACATAAAATAAAACCAAATAAATATTTTAAAAAAACAATAAAGAGGGGGCAAAAGGATGTCTAGAAAACTGTCCTTTGCCAAGAAGAAATGATTTTCCCTTTGGGGCCTTCACAAAGCCTCCTTTTATATCCTTTAAAAAATTTTAAAGTTATTTTTTGTGGATGGAAGTTTTGCCTACATGTTCTGTGTAGCACACTCATGCCTGGTCCCTGAGGAGGGCAGAAGAAAATGGAGGAAGCTCTGAAACTGGACTTACAGATGGATGTGAGCCAACATAAGAGTGCTGGGAATTGAGTCTGAGTCCCGTGGAGGAGCAGTCAGTGCTCGTAAACACTGAGCTGTCCCTAAACATCTTTATACGGTACTTTAAGTTGTGAGGAGGGGCACTTGTGATACTTCTCTTTATTGAAATTGGTGTTACCATGTGCGGTCGTTTGAATGTAATTGGCCCCCATAAACTCATAGGGAGTGGCACTGTTAGGAGGTGTGGCTTTGTTAAGGTATGTCTGGCCTTGTTGGAGGAAGTGTGTCACTGTAGGGGTGGACTTTGAGGTCTCACAGATGCTCAAGTTATGCCCAGTGAGTCAGACCACTTCCTGTGGCCTGAGGGTCAATGCAGAACTCTCAGCTTCTCCAGCACCATGTTTGCCTACATGCCACCATGTTGCACCATGATGATAATGGACCAAACTTCTGAAAATGTAAGTGAGCCACCACATTTAAATGTTTTCATTTCTAAGAGTCGCTGTGTCTCTTTGTAGCAATAGGAACACTAATAAAGACACCACAGAAGCTTAAGGTGGGGTCTAAGAATTATCACAAAGGCAATGTTCCATCCTCAATGGCCTCCAACACTGTCTAGCTATCTATCCTTGTGACTGAGTTCTGGTCAATAGAAATACAAACAGGGAAACCTCAGTGTAGGTCTGAGACACTCAAGGTTCTATGTGCTTCTTCCTTTTCCTGTTTCACCTTGGAGCACCCTGTAGTCTACATGAAGCCTCACTACCCTCACCTGCCTCCTTTTTATATGCTTTTAGATTTCTAAATTTTTGTATTATTTGTTTTATATGTGTGGGTGTTAGAAAAAGGCGATGGAGAGGTTGAGGAGGGGAGATAACAAAATAGCCCTTTAATAATGAGCTAATAATAAGCGTGAAACTTGTAACCATAGGGGGCCATGGATGGGGCTTGAGGTAGGAGAGCATTATGAGAGAAAATAAATCATTTTAGTGGCAACATGACAGGGCCTTAGAAGAAAAGAGAGATCTCCATTTAAAACACAGAGAGGGGCCTCATTAAGGGGAATAGTTGAAATAAGAGTAAACCAGGTAAGCATGGTGGCATGACGTGGTGCAAAAGAAAATAATCTGACTTTTTGTTTGGTTGGTTTTGGTTTTTCGAGACAGGGTTTCTTTGTAGCTTTGGAGACTGTCCTAGAACTAGCTCTTGTTGACCAGGCTGGCCTCGAACTCACAGAGATCCACCTGCCTCTGCCTCCTGAGTGCTGGGATTAAAGGCATGTGCCACCACCACCTGGCTTAATCTGACTTTTTAATTAAAGTTTTGTGACTGGTATGAGATTTTGCACCATATGATTTAATTCCACATAGTATGGATGATAAAAGCCAGGTACTGGCTAGGACTGTTTGGCCTCAGCACAGCATGGCTTCTTAATTCAGATAGATAGATGGATGGATAGATAGATAGATAGATAGATAGATAGATAGATAGATAGCGACACACACAGAGAGAGTATAAGTGCTTGAGCTACAAGGGGAGTGTCCTGATTTCTTTTGACTGTGAGATCTGGCCTTTTAAATCTAGGAACATATTAAAGGGGCATGTTCGTGATCTAACAAGTTGAATTCCAGGATGACAGCATGTAATGGAAAGAGGTCAGACCAGGCAGGCAGCCAAAGTAGTCCATGCCCACAGAAGTGTATTGAGATGAGCTGGAGTCAAAGCTCCAGGGATAGTCGGATAGTCCTCTGATGGTTGGTTCTTGATGCACATAACAGATAGCAGATATATTGGTGTGGGGCAATGACATCGCAATGTTAAGTGTCCCTCACTAGTTTTGGTGTCCAGTGAGAGTCAAATTCTTACTTTGGTATGGCATGTCCAATAAATTCTTGAGTCTGGTTTACCATCATATAATTTTAATATACCCATTTTACCTCCACAGTTTCCACTCACCTTGGTTAATGTTTCCAGGACTAAGTCATGCATCAGTCTGTGCTAAATGGTGGTGCCTGACAGATGGTGTGGTTTGTGTGTCCACTGAGAGGTTGCAGTCATCTTCCCTCAAAAGGAAGTCAAAATCTGCTTTAAAATGAAGTCTCATAGGGCAATGCACAGCCTGACAAACAAGTCAAAATCTGCTTTAAAATGAAGTCTCCTAGGGCAATGCACAGCCTGACAAACCACTATTTTACGCAGTCCAGAGTAATGCAGAGTATAGCCTGGTCATGACCCTTGGTCTCATTCTCATGTAGTTCAGGTTGGTCTGGAACGCCTACTATAGCTGAGGCTAGTGTGTCAGAACATCTGGCTTCTGTTTCATAGGTTCATGTATAATTGGCTTTAGTTACTCATTTATGAACAGCCTGAAAAACACTGCTTTATACAATATAGGATAAACTAGAATGTGGCATAGTCAGATCTCAACAGTTGTAGTACAGCCTTCTCCCTTGTGTATGATGTGATTGTCTCATTGCCACCTTTGAGTAGAGATTACCTAGGTCTCACAGCCAGGGCACTGAAATATACAAAATAACGTGGAGATAGCTAGGTCTATGGCAATGCCAATGGAGCTATTAACTGTCTCTAGAAGGAAAACGGTGTGGGTCTTAGGACACTCCCCTAGGATTATAACCATTCTTCCCTCCTACCTCCTTCTCCCTCTTGATGACCTTGGGAAATGCTAGAGTCTATAGGAAGTAGAGAGACAACTAAAAATAGGACTCTATTGTGCAGCTTTATGAGGTTGTCATTCATGCTGGGAATGGCATAGGCCTTTTGTCACTCAGCTATTGTGGGATCTCTTCAATTCCTGTAACTAACCCCTCACTCAAGTTCCTGTAAGTAAACCCAATCAACTCATTGGTTTGCCAAGCTAGACTTGATGGAATCTTTGCCCTGGTCTTTGTATGGTGCCCTATCTGTGATGAGGAGATGCTTAGTTTCCATACTCAATGGAAGTTAATGTAACTTCATGTAAGGAAGCCCATATTTGTTTTAGAAGGATCTGATTAATACATTTTTCTCTTAAGTGAACTTAATGAGCATAATGAAAGTGATCTAATATTTATTTGGTCGGGTTTTGTTTTCTAGATCTGTGAAAATATATTTCTCTTCTTTTATTGGGTAGATTTTCAGGTAATTGAAAATAGAAAACTAACATTTTTTCCCAAATTGCTCTGGACTTAGGCCATATATAGGTTGATGGTAAGAAAATAGAGTAATGGAAGAATACAAATTTCATTATACAAAATTATGGATAATATTGTACATTTATCCTAAGAGGAATGAACTTATTTAACAAACTGCAAGCCATGCATGGGGTATATGATTAGATCTATAATCCATCTGCTTTTTATACAACTTCTAGTTTTCTTGCTCTGTTTTCACTTGGGGTTGAATCTTGGCAAAGCCTTAGTCTGACAGCAGTTTTTAAAATACAGAATGTGTGAAAAGGAGAAAAGGAGCTGCCATGTTTCTCAATTACAAGAGAACAGGGCAGAGAACAGCTCCGTTATCTTCCTTTTCTTTCCCTGAGCCTGGAATGTCAACAGGGGGAGGGTTGGAAGAATACACACCTTTCGGTTAAAAAATAAATAAACCTTGCTCAAGATAGCGAAATGAGAGAACTAACCAATGACCTCCCAGAAATCAAGTGCTGTAATTTAAAGATAGTCCCAGAAGGGCTCTTTTGGCCATGATATTCCACCCAATGTCTGTTGTCTTCGAAATACAACAGCCAAAGTTGTATTTCTTTCAAATTTCAGAGAGGCTGTGTGAGCCTGTTCTGCCATCTGCTTTGGACACCACTTAATCTTTATCCCTCTAGGACTTTCCCTCTGTCTTGTTTCACATTTTTATGTATCAAGCAGACAGACAGCACCAAGATACCAAGGCCAAAGGGCCAACTCATTGGAGCGAACAGAGCTGAGATCTAGGAGGGAACTTAAGGACTGGGAAAAGAGAAGTGTCCTAGTCAAGTCCAGCTAGCCTATGTGGAAGGAGCAAATGAATCCTGGCATCTGTGGTTGTAGTGGTGGAGGTATGTGGGGCTGATAAAGAGACAGTCTCTGAGAGCTTGAAAACTAGGCATCCAGCATTGCGCATGTGTAGAGTGTGCAGTGGTGGAACTGGATTGGTTACTTTTGTATCACTGTGACAGAAAACCTGAGAAAAACAACTTAAAGTTAGAAGGGCTTCTTTCACCTTAAAAGTTTGGGGATGTAGTCCAACCTAACTTATTCCATTACACTGGCATTCAGAAAGCCGAGAAAGACAAGACAAATGCTTCTCTCTCTCTCTCTCTCTCTCTCTCTCTC
>LOJH01020805.1:9255-20587 GCA_001685095.1 Ellobius talpinus | reverse complement strand
AGGCAGGGAGGGGAGCAGAGAAAAATGTAGAGCTCAATAAAAATCAGTAAAATATTAATTGAAATTACTTAAGGTGCTTTTCTCTAATATAAAAAGTTTACAGATAGCATAAAGCTAGATACTGATTTGGGCCAATTAATTACAACATTGTGTCTGAAAATATCACATATTTCTAGAAATCAAAGAAATTATTTAAATAAATGGCTTGTAGGAGATTATTCAACAAGGGTTAGATTTTACAACAAGAGTTTTTTCCAACTATATTATATAGCTAGAAATATACTAGTTAGATATAGTCAGAATTAATATTCATGATATCATATGGGTCTTTATAAATATATGCCTTTGCTATATTCATAACATAGACACAAAAGTTCTATAAATTTCCTTGTTTTATACAATAGTAGTTGCATATAAATTCAAGCATTATATTTACAGACAAAGTTAACCAATTTCACTCAATGATTATCATTATTGGAACACAAAGCTATGCTTAAACATGCATGAACAGAATCTCCATCAGCAATTTCTTAACCACTTTAAAAGTACTTCAGTTTATTGAAATACATACAGAAATATTTTTAATGAAACTTTTCTGTAAGTTAAAGCAAGAACCAGTCATGTAAGAAGACAAAAATATTCATAATTTTATTTACTTAGTTACAAATACTTTCAATAGATGCCTAGTGAACTGTGATATGAATCTGTATTTTATTATTACAATAACACACAAGATCTTTTGAGAGTTTATTTAGAGTTTCTAGCATGGAAGCACAGCTGTTTTTATAGTCCGATAAAGATTAATTCTATTTCACCATGAGAACACAGTCCACAGAATGAACTCAGGTGGACGCATGGGGGTTCACAGAGACTGAAGCAATAATCACATAATCATAAACCATGTATAGATCTGAGCTAGATCTTCTGAATATACATTATGGTTGTGTAGCTGAGTGTTCATATGGCAGGTGTCTCTGACTCTTTTGCCTGCTCTTGGGACCCTTTTCCTCCTACTGGGTTGCCTCATCCAGCCTTGATATGGAAGGTTTGTGCCCATTTATTTTATTTTAATTGTTAATTCCCTGTTAGACTGATATCCCTGTTTTTATTTATTTTATTTTATTTTATTTTGAGGGGAAATGAATGTGGACAGGGAGGGAAGGTGTAGGAAAGAACTGGGAGCAGTGGAAAGAGGGGAAACTTGAGTCAAGAAGTAATACCTAAGAAAATGATAAAATATTTATTTCAAGTTTTAGAAAGATTACTTTTCCTGTATTTGAGTAGGTTATACACCTCCAGGAGGCAAGCAGCTCTGGGGGGATGAACACAAAGCAATTAAGGAGGAAGGGGATGCCGACATAGCCAGCCAAATCTGCCAAGTCAGACATGATGATTGATGGAGTGAAAGGGACCCCATGCAGATCACTCCCATGACCAAATTTTGTGCTTCATATTGGCACATATTAAAATTAAAATATATGATTGTAACATTTCTATTAATCATAATAGGTAACTTACAAATTTTTGTTAAAATTTCAGAAATATGCATAACTATAACATATACTTTTATGTTAATAATTTTATTTAATATAATTTCTATCTTGTTTTTTAAATTAATCTTATTTTTATGAAATAGAAACAGAGGGTGAAATAATTAAAGTAATTTAAAAAAGACAAAAAATGAAGTCATGGAAATGGAATTTAAATGATGATTTATCATGATTATAATAGTCCTCTAAGCACTATTAAACATTACTGAACATGTGCAGTATACTAATGCTTCCACAAGGCTCTTGTTATTTCTTTGCCAACATAAATCCTTGAAATACTGTCCATACATCAAGGTGGCATTATGTCAGACTGCCGTGTACAAAATAAAATCTCTAACTTATCTTTAAGGATAGTTAAAATCCTTATAGAATTAGTATTGTCAAAACAGGAGAATTCATGACTGTGTACATAATCAATAGGATGAACGTAAAACCATGAATATCTGTTGTTTACTATGGTAGCAACTAGTTATCTGTGATTATTAATTAAATTAAAATGTTCTATGAACATCAAAAATGTTCTATAAGGAAAATGAACTTAAACATTACAAAACTTAAAAACATAAAAACTTTTAATGATTTTTTATTGCTTATCTATTGAAATAATAAAATTTTGAGTATCACTTCAACAAGTTTGTATGAATTCTATCTTAAAATGTTAACATCTTAGGTAGTAGGTTAAATGAAATGCACTATAAACACTATTTATCTAACTCAATCTTACCTATTTTTCTTAGAATATTTAATACCCGGCTCACATCTCTACAGAAAAGCATTGGATTGAGCTAATACTGGTCAAAGGAAGTTATTAGACAGAAGTGAAACAAAAGAGGACAGAATACAATTAGCAATCCTTGCCTTAGAATTCTAAATTGTGGAAAGTGAGAACACTGATTCTAGTTGGCTGCAGTGGAATATTAGTTAAATATGTGTTCCATTCTTTTATGCTGTGGAATATTTATTTGACAATGCAAAGATGTTGCATACTTTTATGTTTCATTTGTTTAACTCTGTACAGCTGTGCTACTTTGCCTGTTTGAACACCTGATTTGTCTAATATGAGTTTAACAGCCAATAGCTAGCAGGAAAGAAAAACAGGAGGGGCTGCTGGGCAGAGAGAATAAAACTAATGGGTGAAGAAAAGGAGAGGAGTGAGACAAAGGAGGAGAGGAGGACATCGGGGACACAACCATGGAGTAAGAAGGAAAGAAAGGAATATAGAATATAGAATATTAAAAGCTCATTTTACATGCCAACCACAATTCTTCCTCCCACTTGGGATAACTTAATTTATGAAAAAATGGTTTGAAAGAAGTCCAGCTTAGGTCAGACATTCATAAGAATAAGTTTCCTTGTATTTATTTGAGAGCTGGGAGGTGTGTCCCCCAAAGAACAAAGAGTAAAAAACAACCAACTACAGTTGGCCCAATTATTTATCTATTCCAAGTAGTTCAAATATTACTTTCAATTGTTTTAATTTCAAATTAAGTAGGAAAAAAATTGATGTTAAAAATATCTTATATGCAATAGAGAGCCTGGCATCATATGAAGTGCAAATTTCAGCACAGTAAAGCCAGCGCCTTTATTCTATTTTATTGTTTTATTTAAAAAATGATTTTTAAAGACATTTTATTTATCTTTACACTAAAATATTAAAAAAACAATACTCTCCATATACTCCATAATTATCTTTACAATTATTTGTTCTATCATCTGTTCCTTTTCTTTATAGATTATTTATTTTTCTATAATTTTCTGACATTTAAAGAAGAGATTTTATTGATAAAAATCCATAAAGTTTCATGATCTCTAGAAAAATTTAAGAACTATTAATATTTTTAAATAAAAGGATTAGAGTATTATTTGATTCAAAACTTGTGTTTAGAGAATTCATAAGCCCTTGGGCAGAACCTAATGATTCTGTTTCTTTAAATTCCCAGTTTTCCAATTCTCTTTTAAATATTAATGATTATACCTATAGGTTTTGGGTGCTACCATTCTTGACTAGAGATGCTTCTTATTGCAGTGGGTAGTGGTTAATGCAAAACTGTGTTAAATCTTCATTTTTAAATGGGACATCTATCTTACACCTGTAGGAATGGCCAAGATCAAAAACACTGGAACAACTTATGCCAGAGAGGATGGGGTAAAGGAAACACTTCTGCATTGCTACTGGGAGTGCAAGCTGGTACAGTCCCTCTGAATATCAGTTTGGCAATTTCTCAACAAATTAGCAATCAACCTTCCTCACGAACCAGAAATACCACTTTTGGGTATATATCCAAAGGATATACCACAAGGACATGTGCTCAAATATGTTCATAGCAGCATTGCTAGTCATAGCCAGAGCATGGGAGTGACCTAAATGCCCCTCAACTGAAGAATGGATAAGGAAATGTGGTACATTTACACCACATAGTACCGTGGAGTACTACATACCAGAAAAATAATGACATCTTGAGATTTGCAAGAAAATCGATGGATCTAGACAACATCATAGTGAGTGAGGAAACCCAGACCCAGAAAGACAAATATCATATGTACTCACTCGTAAGTGGCTTTTAGACATAAAGAAAAGAAAACCGGCCTGCAATTCGCAATTCCAAAGAACGATGACAATAATGAGGACGCTAAGAGAGACATACATGGATCTAATCTACATGAGAAGTAGAAAAAGACAAGATCTCCTGAATAATTTGAGAGCATGGGGACCATGGGAGAGGGGAGAAGGGGAGGGGAGAGAAAGGGAGGAGAGCAGAAAAAAATATATAGCTCAATAAAATCAATAAAAATGTTAAAAATTGGGACATCTATCTTAAGTCCAGTCAAAGTTCAGGAACTGTCTCTAAGGGGAGGAGGAAAACATAAGGCAAAAGATGGGAAGAATTCTGTTTAGCTCTGTCCTGTGGACTAGACATGGCTGCTGAACACATGAAGTGAGTGGCTGTGGTTGTCAGCACAAAAGGAAGCCAGTTAAAAACCCAGCATTGGGGCTGGGAGTTCCTGAGGTCCCCCCCCTAGCTGAGGAGCTCCTGGAGTTGGAGGTTTCTGTGAGAAGAAGAGTCATTTTTCTTTAGAAATGTAGTTCCTGGTAGGTTCCCATATTCCAATAAATGACGCTCATGCCCTTGAATATAGAAAATTATTTCCCTAAATGGATTATTTAATATAAACACATTAATAAAAATTATAAAAGGAGAGCATGAGGTTGATATGAGGAGTTCTGGGACGGCCTGGAGGTCGAGTTAGGGGTTGATAAAATTAAGGTACATTTTACATATATATGAAAGTTTTTAAAATACATAAAATAAAAATTAAAAGCAGATGAAAGCAGTTATGATTTCAGTACAACTATGTCTGCACTTCTGTTAAAGAGCGAGCTGTTTTTATAAATTCAGATTAGGCTATGGTTCTGCATTTCCATCCTTAATCTAACCTCTGACCACAGACTATTTTATTTCAGTGCTGGCTGACACAGCCTTCCTTCATTGCCCAACATTCCTCTGTCAGGTTTAATTCTAGACTTCACTGCACCTGCCAGGCTGCTGCAGCGCTGCCACTGGGCTCATCACAAATGCCTGACATTTACCCTTTCCTACTCAGCTTCAGTCAATCAACCATTTTAACTTAGTGGATGCACCTTGCAAAAGAGGTGGATAGTGTCACTCTGACTAAAAATGGGGAGATTGTTTCCTTCCCTAGAGGAAGTATGTAATTTCGCCAAGTGCAACTGTTGCCTTTCTTGTCTGATGGCCTTTTTTTCAGATTCTCTCCTCAGAAAGACCTGAAACCTGTCAGATAACAGCTGTGTGAAGCAGTAGGTGTCACCTCTGAAAAAACATTTGTCAGTTTCTATGTACAGTCACAAGTTCACTGACTAAGAGGAGAGAAAGGTGGTAGAAATGCAATGAGAAAAAGAAACTAAGAACTAGGAAGCATACTGGCCAGAAGTGCTGCCTATAACTAGCAGCCATCTCATTCTGCAGGAGTGTGAAGGTCTCCTTAAGGCTAAGGGTTGCAGCTGTGAGTTAAGGAATTAAGCAAACAACATGTATTTGTGAAGAGGACAAATTTTATTCCCACAGCAACAATGGAAGAGTCAGACTCTAACTTATTGCCAGGGACTGTATCAAGAGGTATTCAGCATCTCTATATATATTCATGTGAACACACATGCATATATACACATGCCACACACGTCTACATGCATTCCTTTAACCTTGACATAAATGCTATGAAGTGGAAAGAGTGATTAACTTCATTTTACGTATATGCAAATGATGTGAGAACAAAGCTACACAGCAGATACTGAGTCCACTTCAAGCTACCTTTTAAGACCTCAGTCTTGACCATAAACATTGCTTCTGTCAGTATTGTACTGTCTGTGTAAACCTAAAGACCAAGTATGAGCCTTAAGGCATCAGTTTGAGCCACAAGACAAACAGAACTGTCATCCGAATTCAATCACTAATTTTCTACTCTCAAGAAAAGAGAAGAACTTGGTACTACTTTCTTTTTCTGAGTTTCAGGCATATGTTCCTATGTGAATTTAAATATAAACATTTAGCTGTGAAATTTGTTTTGTTTATGGAAATCAAACTGCTTGTCTTTTATATACTTGAATTTTTTCCACATATCATTTAATGCTTATTTCACTATTTTTTCTATTTCTGGGACACAGTAGAAACAAACATAAATCTCATAGTTTACATACATGAGCTAGCTCACATGCATAGCCAAAACTGAAACATCTTAATCAGTAGGTTTTGTTTTTTAACCAGAAAGTAGGTGATTGGAAAAAAATGAACCAATTTTTCCTTAGAATAAATGATTTTAGTATCAAATACAAAGTTTTTCATGGTAAATTATTATATAATAAAATATGTGTCACTTTCATTCTCAATATTAATGACTGCTTTTTAATTAAGGGAATGTTTGATAGAATAATCAATGGTTCTATATAGAATATTACCTTTCTAAAGCTAGAAGGTAATCAAAACTGCAACTGGCTCCAATTATTTGCTCTCAGAAGCAATTGCCAGACTTAGACAGCAAATCACTCACCCAAGTCTTTAGAAACTGCAGTGAGAAAAGAAAAACTTTCCCTGACCAACCTTGACCTGATTAGTAGAGAGGCCCAGCCCTTGCCTCAGTCCATCTCAGCACACAACTATCACTGGTGTACCTGTCGGTGGCAAAGGGAATCTCCACACATCAGTGAAATAAAGGTTGAAACAATAATCCTCTATTGATAACTGTCCACCTAAACACAACACTGGAGTACCACTGACCAGCAATGAGGCCTTCACATGAAGAGTACATTGTTTGCAGAAAAGTTTTATCCTCAAACTAAGATAAGGAAAATCAGTAGTATTGTATCTTGAGATTATGAGAAAGAAGTTAGGTCTTAATGGTTTAAAAAATAAACATTCATTATTCTACATCTTATGTGCATGTTTGACTATGAATAGGTTTAGTTGTAACTCAAAACCAAGCAATAGACATGTACTTTTTATAGAAGAGGCAGTAGTACTTAAATAAATGAAATAACATTTGATTTGTCTTATGAAATAAAAGGCAATATTATCATGCAAGACAATCATTTTCCTCTCTAATTCACAGACTAATGCTACTATATGATCATCCAGGAACTGAAAGTGGAAGAGAGCCTGAGAGAGCTGCAGTACTAAGTGAAAACAACCCGAGGTTTCTGCATTACAGATGGGTTTACATCATTTGATGCAGAAACGGTTACTATTATATAAGGGGGGAGTGACAGAAAGAACATGATGAAAATCTTGAGCTGTATTTTAATAAGCAATATAAGATATAATTAAGTTTTAACTTTGTTGAGGGTTAGAAATATGAAAAATTAAACATTACTACCACCATTCGACATAGGAATCTTGTTAAAGTATTTTCCACTTCAGAAGCGAATGTAAACCTGGGAAGAAGGTAGTGCAAACCTGAGAAAATGATAGAAATGTGTGCAAGAGTCTTGGTATTTTTATACCTACATTCTAACAAGAGCTGCTTCCAGATCACAGTCCAGGAAAAGTGGGAAGCTTTCTGAGGTGGAGATTTATAAATGCATGCTGGGGAAAATTGAAGCTAAGGTAGATAGAATAAGCAGGGCAAAGAACAGAGAAAGTAACTTGGTAAAATGGATCCAGAATTCCGTATCAAGATCTCTGAAGAAGCTGGGCAGAGATGGCTCACACCTATAATCCCATCACTTGGGAGGCAGAGCCAGGAAGATCTCTGTGAGTTCAAGGCCAACATGGTCTACAAGAGCTAGTTCCACGACAGGCTCCCAAGCTACAGAGACCTCTCTTGAAAAAAACAATAAATAAATAAATAAAATAAGATCTCTGAAAAGTTAGGTGTCTATAAGTCAAATGTTGTGGACAAAATCCTTAAGAATACTAATCAGAAAACAATCATGGAATCTAGAATAAAAAAGTCTAACAATTGCAAAAGTTTGCAAGGGATTGGGGACTCCTGAGAGTCCATTAGACAAATAGACAGGACATTAAGGAACAAAGAATCACATTCATTTGTAGCATAAACACAGTTCATCCAAAGAAACTTTACAGGCACTCCTCAAAATAAGCTAACTAACAAGCAAGCAGCTTACTTTTCAGACTAATCCAAATGCAAGTTAACAGAAGGCAATTAAACCCAACATGACACAGTCAGAGCAACATGTTTATAATGCTTAACAAAAACATATAGCTTATTAGTAAGGTAATAAAAATATTCTACTGAGAACTACAAATTCATTAAATAAAAAGACTTAGCTATGAGAAAATAATTGGAGACAGTAAAAGTTGACTTAAAGTAATGAAAACGAAGAAATAAAGGGTATGTAGAAGAACCAAACTGAAAACAAAAGTAACAGAAGTAAGGAATACATTAAGGGAGACTCTTGGATCTCTACAGATGCCACAGTGACAAATACCTAAAACATAAGAAAAAGGAAAACAAATGGAAATATGGTACGGACCAGTATTCTAAAAATATTAGTATCAAGATATTTAATACATATGAATGGCAATAGTTCAAATATTTTTAAAATTCTTGTGTTTTCAGTTTTTCTGAATCCTGATGAAGTTCACAGAATACAGTCATCCCATAAAAATCTTAGGAAGTAAGTTTAAAAAATCTCCCTGACTATGGAAATCATTAGGGGAAATGAGAACAAGCAATGGTATAGTCAGTTCTAGGTCACTTCTGAGAAGGGATTCTTATCCAATGCAAATACAGAACGGGAAGACATCTTCCCCAAATTTGGGACTCGTAGGTAGAAAATCATTCAAAGAAAATATGTGTGGTAAGCTGCCAGACAAATGTATGAACATAGCCATTTTGAAACTCTAATGCAATGATGGACTCAAAAGCTTCTCAGCTTACAAACCAGTACGACTGCAGCATTTTCAAGAGGAGAAGAAACAGGACCTGAGTGAGCCCAATAATTTCAATAAAAGAAAGCTAGAGTATCTTTCTAATCTTTAAATTTTTAAACACTTTAATGTGTTTAAAAATATTATACTACCATACCAATTTGGGTTTATGTACTATTAAAATCAGGTGCCTTACTCTATTCCTTCACTGACACAGACAACTAAACCACAAAGGTCTGTAAGCAGTTCATGAACAAAACAAAATGAACATGATCACAGTGCTTCTGTGCTTCTTTTGATTACCTTATCCTCTGTACAGACATTAGAGACACAATATATTTGAAATAAATGAACAGATGAGCAAATACAACAACAAAAATAAACCAGACAAAGAAAAAAAATCTAAAAACAAAGTGAAGAAAAAAACAAAGCTCCCAGTGTTATGTAAATACTGCAATGAGAGTTAGAAAGGTAAGCTCAAGCAATGTAAAGACAAAAACAGATTCTTGCCTTTATTATAACTTTGTAAGAAAATTGGGCATTGAGTCTTTAAATTCTCTTTCTAATTTTGAAAAGTAGCCCACTGATTTGCTTGCTTTTTACACAGCTCTACTGAACCTAGCAAATATATCACAGTGTGAATGCATCTGACTGTCCTAAACTGCAGAATATGACAGCTTCTCTGCGGCGTACTTTCAGAATGTTCTTGTTGCAGAAGCATTTTCTTAAGGAGGCAGAGAGTAAGGGTATAACATGAGAGAGTACGAAATGTTCTATGCAGCTCAAGGTCATCATTCTTCCTTATCAAGACTTCCAAACAGCTTACTCAAACACACACACCACAATACTCTCATTATCAGTGGGCACTGGAGGCCAAATGACTGAATTTTTCCAAATTTAGATGAATTGCTTTTGTATTCAATGTACTAAAGCACAAACAATTACTAATTTTTGTCTTAAATTACTTTGGGGGTAGCAGAGAGAAAAGAGAAAGCTAGTAATTCTGTGTTTCTATTTATTTTAAACACATTATTTAACATTAACAACCCTCTTCAAAGTTAGAGAAGTTCAGAATTATTGCCTTAATTGTGTCAGACTCACAGTATATGTAAAGCTAAAATTATGAACCTGAATTAACATGATTCCAAGAAAATACATATGAAAAGAAACCTAAAAATACAGTATTATTGAATGAACATATGTGTGTGTGCGTGAGTGTGAATTTAACATTGGTGTTTTGAAATCCTAATCCTCAATGTGATACTAGTGGAATGCAGGACCTCAGAAACAGAATAGGCCAAGATGATATGTTAGGTGTACCCCTTATCTGAGTCAGAAAATGTTGTGATTCCAGAATTACTGCTCAGGTGGGGTAAGATTTTGAGATTTTGGGAGGGGGTATGGAATGTATTTTGCATGCATAATGAACGTATATTTGCATGTGTGAAGCAGAACAGCATGGACTTAACGTTCTATGCTTGCAACTCTTGTTTGAAAATCTAAAATGTGGTGGTGACAGGAGGATGGGTGTCTGAGAGATATGTGGGTCCTGATGGGATATCTGTCTTCATGAAAGTTGATCAGAGATTTCTGTTATAAATCACTGTGCAAGAGTATTGTAAGAGGGCTCTTTGCAACCTGGATAGGGGCTCTCATCAAAACCTGGCAATGCCTGCATTCATCTCAGATTTCTGACTTAAACACTGTGAGAAACTAATTCATGAGGCTAAGTCACCCACTCTATGCTGTTTTGTCATCACAAGCACCCTCATGAACAGTTTTCTTTTTTTATTTCACATAGGTGTACTTTACCTAACTCTTCCTGCCCTCCTTTCCACTTCAACTCCTGTGATCCTTATGGATTCTCTTTAAAGTTTATGATTTTTTCTTTAATCATTATTTACATACATTTATACATACATATAAATACACACACATTTTATATACAAATTAATACATAAATACATCACGATATGTCCTTTTAATGTTGTTCTTATGTGAGGTTTTAGGGGTGCTTGCTTGGTGTTTGATAGCCAATTAGGGAACTCACCTTGGGAAAGACTGCTTCTCCCACTTTCAGTTGTCAGTAGTTGGCTTTAGTTCTTCAAGGAGGAGTGGAGCCTCAAGAGATTTCCCCGATCTACATCGGCATGCCAAATGATGTTGCAACCATTCAGGTCTTGTTTAGGTAACCACAATATTGAGATATCATAGGTGTAGTTTCCCTGTCATTTATAGAAGATACAGTTTCACAGCAGATGTCCTGGTCCTTTGATTCTTACACTATTTCTTCCTGCTCTTCATTGATATTTCCTGATCCTATATAGGGGCTGTGTGTGTGTGTGTGTGTGTGTGTGTGTGTGTGTGTGTGTGTGTGTG